>JAQFYS010000117.1:0-11377 GCA_034694945.1 Carabodes femoralis | reverse complement strand
TCTTAATTATGTCCTAAATCTTAAATCTGTATAAAATGTTAGACTTTTTAGAATCAACTTTTAAGCAGAGATCCTATAAAGACTCGTTTAGAACTTATTTGTGTTGAGGAAAGTGTGAAACAAGAATAAAGAAGAGGCACTAAAAGGACGGTTCATGTGGTGAACTCCTGCTTAAACACATAACGTCCTGACATAACTCACTATCAAATTAGTTTGCTTAAATAGCCGACAATTTAATCTAATGTATTATAATTTAAAAATATTTAACAATTTCTATTTAATGTGATGTTAAATATAAATAATAATTTCTGAATGAAAATTTTTCCATTTTGGGGTCAAATTAAAGTAGAATAGGATTAAATATGAATATATTTCATCCAAATTGTCGACAACAGCCGGATTATTCTGGTATTGTAAAAGCCAAAGCTTCTCAGCCAAAAGAATACAGAATGGGGAACAAAGAATTAACTGGTTTACTTTATAAAATATATACTTAATAAATGTCGTTTAAAATTTCAATTAACTATTCGAAGAAACTTTTTGTAAATGAAAAAATCATAATTGTATTTTTTTACTCTATTAAGAGTGCTATTCTACACTATTGTATGTTAAAAAGTAAAGCCCTTCTCTAATAATTTAATTGTGAATAATTTTGTTATATCTTATAAATTCTTACTGAATTTTATTCACCATTCTATTAATGAACAAAGCTCTCTCTCTCTCTCTCCTCTCTCTCTCTCTCTCTCTCTCACTCTCTCTCTCTCTCTCTCTCTCTCTCTCTCTCTCTCTCTTCCAATTACTTAATTTTCTTTATTATGAATTCTGTTTTTTCTAATACTTAAGACAAAACTTTTTCTTAAAAAATAATGAAAATTTAATCTTAAATTCTAATCAGAAAATAGCAGTAAGTCTTAAAAATTAATTCTGATTTATGAGTTTTGAGGATTAAATTGTTATATAATATTATTGAGGATTAATTATAAAAACCAAAGTCAGGATTTGAAAAGTTATTTCGCAGAAATCAGACATGAATTCAATTTTTTAGTTAATATTTCATGATTTAAATCATTTGACAGATAAAATGTTAAGTTTTAGTAGAAAATCGTATAAATTATATTCACGTGCATTAAAAAGGCGGAGTTGAGGTCAGAGGTTAGACAAAAACGATTTAACGATTCTGTGAAACTGTTTAGTTTCTAACACTAACTCTACTCTTATGTTAAAGAATCAGTTCTTAGGTTTAATTTATGGCAAAAACACTTATCTATTGAACACACTTTTGATTGGTTTCGGCGCCATTCACTCAATACATACTAAACATTTAAATAACTTTAATTTTGATCTTCTTTTGGAACAGTTCTAAACTAAAGACAAACTTTTATTCAATTCGTTTGATATAATTAGCAATAATATGCTCACAATTAATAGATAATTCTGTTGTCGAAGGAATAGAATTTTCAAAGGATTCAATGAATTTGTATTTATTGATAATTTCTGTTAAAGTAATATAAAACTATTAAATTATATAAATGTTTTGTGGTTTTTGTGGGACGAATGAATTGAATGAAACCATAAGTAAAATAAATTGCAATTAATATTCTATCAAATAATATGAAAATAGCTAAAAGTTTAAGTCTGTATTTGACTTTAAGGCTCCAAAATTCTGTAATTGATTACTAAATTTCGTTCAAAAGTTTGTTATCTATGAAACAGAAAATTCGTGATTTAGTTATTTTACGTTGGATTAGATTTTTAGCTCTTTTTCACACTTCACGAACAAAATGTTTAGATAAGACCTAAATATATGTTAAAACTTTTATTCACAACATTTTTGTAGTTTGTATTATACTGTAGTAATAGTTATCTACAAAAATAGTTAAAACCAATCCATTTATTTGATATATCAATAAAAGTGAACAAATGAGAGAACATCTGCGAACATCCCGTTCCACACCTGTGTGTACTGAACAGAGTTACCATTAATTGTGTTTATTTTTCTGATTTGATTTTTGCTTTGATTTCCTGTCGTTAAATATTTGAAACCTAAGAGTCGACAAAAGATTGTTTGCAGAAAAAGTTAGATCTCTTGTTATATACTGACAACAGATCGTATAATAAGCCTATTTTGGTGGCATAAGTGTTGTGCAGATGTAGGCATAGGACAGGTAGTGCTAACTTATAAGAAAATTGTGCTCACATTTGCAGTAATAAATAGTTTAGCAATCATTTGCGACAATGAGCCCAAAGGTTTCGAATACCATTTCTCTGACTTTTCAATTCAATTATATTATATTTTTGAACTGCAAATTGGTTTCAGTGAACGATAAATACAATCAATGCTTTCAATACTTTCAATACATTTCTCAAAGGCTTTAAATTTTCGCATATTATTATGTGTTCTTATGTTCTGAATGTCGCTAAATATCTCACACCTGGTTTATGACCGGCCCCGCACTCCCAGAGCATTCAATTGACCCGATTATAATCCGCTTCAATAAACCTATTATACAGATGTGCGTCAAATCATTTGAAGCCAACGCCACCACAACCAACAGTCCTTCCACTGGACATGTCTTAGAGTATTGCTGAGCCTTATTTACATTATATACGATATCCTCCCTCTCTTCTCTTCTCCTCTCCATTCCATTCCATTCCTTCCTTTCCATTCCTTTCTTATGTCCAACATTTCAGAAATCTTTCAAAACTTTTGAGTCAAAAGCATTTTCTCATTCAAACTATTTTCTGCTGTTCCTCAAAGTCTGCAGTATTTTCAGTATTGAAGCCAACACAACACCGCTACAGGACAGCCAGTGCTGAGCCCAGCACCTCAATACTAAGGGACAGGCAGTTCTGTATTCTGGATGTGATAGCGTTTTAGTAAAAACTTGTGAGCCTTCTGTTGGGGGTCTTTTCATTAGATTAGACGCCGTCTCAACCAAACTATTCAATCGATTGAATGCACAAAAACTACTAAATAAAACATTTTTCAAATTATTTGTAAATTTTATAAAAATATTCCGCAATTTTTTAGAACTTCTCAATAGTTTGCAAATGAATAATAAAAATCAAAATCTATTATCATTTAAAATATGCAAAATTATAATATAATAAAACTTTTTTGACAAATATTTTTGTTATTTTATATTAAGATTCTTAAAGTCTAAGAAAGCATTTTTATGAATGCATTTATGAATTTAGGCGTTATTTTCATGTTTTATAAGATTTGAAAAACATTTCTTTTGATTGTTTAAGACTTAAACTTTAAGATATCGAGTCATTGACTATAATATAATTCAAATTGATTTGAATCGAATTGAGGGGAAGAGAAAGCAACCAATCATTTGGGGTGTGATCTCACAGCTTATGGACAGTCTTTGCATAAAGTGTTGGCTCATAAGTCAGGCTCAGGCAGAAGCAGAGGCAGAGTATGTAGGACTCATATGGTTTGGCACCTGCATCACTAGCTCTGGATGATCAGCGCAATGGGGTGTCCAGCTATGAGGGGTATGCGTCGCCATCCGAGGCCTTCACAAAAGGTGTTAAAGCTTTACAAAACTTGTTTTGTAGTTTAGGTGTGAAGACCGGCCTCAGAATCAGTCGAAACTTTATAAGCGAACGGATCGCCAGATCTGTGGCTTTAAACAACTTAGAGCTCATTACAGAAAACTTTTTTATTATCAACGCTTTGGACATAATTTATTTGAATGTTAAAAGTGATAACAATTTTTTGGTTCGTTTGCCAATAGTTGGCCTCAACTCACAACTACTCACAATTGGATTACATTCAATACATCTGAAGAAGTGAGTGATTTCTTTCTATTTTACATTTGGCTCTTATTTCTAGTCTTGAATTCTGTGCCAACAATTAGATAAGTTTTCAATTGTGTGCACATCTTCTTCACTACTTTTGCATTTTCTAAGTTTAGAAACTTTTAGCTAATTGTGGAACAACTCTTAAATGTTAATAATTTAACATTCAGTGTCTGCTATTCAAGTGCTCTTCAAAGTATGTTTGAAATTCTTTGGCAAAACTCTAAAACTTATATTAGGTTTCATTTAACATATAATTTGTTTTTATCTAAAATCTAACCCTTTTAGTGAGGTTTCGATAAAAAGCAATTAAAACTGAGTTTATGTTTAACTAAACACTAATTTTAAACTAAACGCAAATATCCTTACATTCACTCAACACTTATCGTACTTAAAGCAACACTTGTTTCCGGTCTTCAAATTCTATCTCTTATATAACAATCACTTCCGATAAGACTTTATTTATTTAAACTAAAATTGTTTGAATACTTAAATCAATTATCAGTGAATTTGTCTGTAATTTGAGAAAAGTTTTCAATACTTTGTACTCAACTCTTCTCGAATCAAACAATGAGTTCCCAAATAATGACTTTTCTTCTCAACAGTTATTTGATATAAAAATTGTGATATAATTAAAATATTTAAACAAATGATTAATAAATAAAGTTTTGCTAAAATAGTCGAAAAATCTTAAGCGAAACCAAATCTTAATTTTCTCTGTTTTTCTGTTATTCCTTAGATTTAGAATCGATTATCGATTGAATCGAAATACTATTGAAAGTTGTGTTCAATAGAAAAATGGCTGAAAATAAGTGACAAATAATATAATAATAAACAACAAAATGCCTTAAATTCAGTGATTTATTGCCTAAAATTAACTTTAATTCAATTAAATTATACTTAAAATGAGTGCCAAAACTAAATCCAATTAA
This sequence comes from Carabodes femoralis, assembly GCA_034694945.1. Taxonomy (NCBI): domain Eukaryota; kingdom Metazoa; phylum Arthropoda; class Arachnida; order Sarcoptiformes; family Carabodidae; genus Carabodes; species Carabodes femoralis. The sequence goes on along the minus strand of JAQFYS010000117.1, from coordinate 6,635 downwards.
TTTAAAGCAATAATATGTGAAAAATTGTGGACTAATTATGAATATTATTATTAGTACTAAAAGTGATTCAAAAACTAAATACAAGTAATAATAATATAATAATAATAATAATGAAAATCATTTCTAATATAAGTTTTGTTACAATAAATGATTTAATAATATATTTATTGACCACTTTTACGGTATTATTGATGGTTATGACGGGTGTGAGCGGTGGTCACGACTGCAATGTCCACATCTGCTCTCAGGAGTACTCAATGGTTTTAGAGTTATCCCAATCGTTGACGTCTTCTGAGTCTTCTAATGGAGAGTTTGGTCAACAGTATTGTTCATATCTGAATGCATACCAACAGTGTCTTCGGTCGATCGGCCGTTCCTGTCGGGGAAACCTTGAATTTCATACTCTCCAGACTGTTCTCAAGAACTGGAAACACGACCACAACTGCTCGTCCACTCAAAGCTCAAGCCATCCGATCCCCAAACAGTTGGTGCCTAACACTCAGCGCCGGTCCGGACAATCACTCATTACTCAATATAATGATAATCGGAAACAACAGATATTAGTTCAACAAAATATGGTTCAACAGAAGGAAAGACTTCAATCGTGTCGTTCAGCCGCTTATAACTATACCATTAGTTATGATAAGATAAAGAGCTCTTCGACCACATCCACAAAAACTAAACAATTTAGTGAAATCTCATCATATGTTGGACACAAACAACGAGTCGGACGCGACGTGTTTTCCCTCCGAACCGATAGATCTGCAAAATTGAACTCTTTTCCAATCAAAGGCGAAATTATTGGCTCCAATGAAGAGATGGAAGCGATGCCATCAACGGTACCAACTGTTCGCCCATTGGATCCTCCGTCGCCACCACTCACTTGTATTATATACGGCGATCCCCATCTCAGAACTTTGAACAACGAGTACCAGACGTGTAGGTGTTCGGGCGCCTGGCCTCTCATCGATCACCCATTATTTGCAGTTCAAATAACTAATAGTAAAATAAAAGGTAATTTCCAAATGATATTAAATTTTTATATTTGTTTTTAATGCAAATTTTAAATGTCCTATAAATCAGGTTCGAATCCTCAGGTGACGGGTGTGACCAAAGTGACTGTTTTGGTCAGACAGTTCGACACCTGTGGTATTCATAGCGATTTGTTATATGAAGCCGAGAGTCAGTCAAATCAAGGTATAGATATATAACTATTGAGTACTTTATTCAAAATTGAGTTTATATTAATATTTTGATTTTGGTTTGATTTAGGTTCAGGCGGTCAGTCTTCGTCCGGCCTATCCTCCACTTTCTTAGACGGAAGTATTTCAAATGCAAATAATTTCATTCGAATCACACAATCGTCTAATAATACTGTAATTACAATACATTTGGATCACATCGGAGTTCGTGTATATATCGGTCAGTTCCAGAACTCTAAGTATTTGAATGTTGTCATCAAATTCCGTTCGGCGACCCCTACCGTCGATCAGCAATTAGTGCTCAATTCAATCAGTGCCAACTCATTGTGCAAAATGGGTTGTCCTAAACGTGAACTAATAGACATCAGACATATTTTGAAAGCAACTGGTGTTGATATCAGTTCCAGCAGTGCTCTACAATCAGATAGCGGTGCAAATGACTATATGCCTGACTCTGCTGTCATTGACAGTAATGTGAATGAAGAGACAGGTAGTGAACCGGAGGAATTGCCGGACCCGTGCCGTAAACTTTACGGCTATTATAGAATTTCATGTCTTTATGACGTGAGAATCAAAGGCATCAAAGACTCAAATAATGCCAATCGATTCGCGCAGTCGTTCGATGAGAAAAAATTTATTGAAAACAGTATTCTTAATGATGTAAATAGTGTTAATAGTTATGACAAAACCATTAAAATCATCTCTAATTCATCGCCTAATAATCATTGTCTCACAATATCTCTTGTTTTTGTTATCACTTTAATCACGCGATTATTATAACGAATTGTAAATAATTTAATTTAAATGAATTACCGGTTATTTTGTCAATAAATTATAAATAGTTTACAATTTTTATATAAAAAAAATATTTTGCATTCATTTATTTTTCCAAAAAATAATACAATTCATAGGAATAGTCGGTTCCGTTCCACGACTGCAAACAGATCTCTGAATGTAGAGGTGAAGCGAGTGGTGGACTGGCCATCAATTTTCATTTGTTAAGCTAATTAACACAAAGTGTTTCGCACCGATGCTTCACAAAGACCTGAGGCTAACATAAGAATGCCTACTCTAACAGTGAAGAGTCCCCACTTCTACTGAAGTTAACATTAAATACAGAACTGTATTGTGTTAGTTGTGATGCCTGAGGGCTCTTACCGTTTTGGCCTTCACTTTAATCATAGGGCTTCTCCGATAAGTTTACCGTTTTATAGGCGTTCACTTCAATTAAAATATTAATTCTCAATAAAATTTTTAATTATTTTATCTAATTTTCCATTTCATTCAAAATTGTTTTATAAGATTAAAATTCAAATGAAATTTCAACTGAATTAAAATTAGAATCAGTTAAATATTTTGATAAATTTAATTTTAAACGATTCAAATACTGTATAAAAAATGGTCCGATTCATTAAAATCCGGTCTATTTGTGATAAATCCTGTTTTTAAAACTCTTATTTTCATTTAAAACTTAATAATAACTTTGAGATAAAACTCGTAAAAATTTCAGGAATTTGAGAAAATTATAGCTTAAATGAAATGAAATAATTTATAAGAAATTATAATTTATTTTTAATGAAAAATCAAGAAATTCTTTTATTAAGCTTCAAAAATGTAATTAATTATAGAATTATATGTCATTTAATAACAGTTGCAATGCATCCGAAGTGCAAATTGTGGTCAATCAGTGCATTACATCTCATATGGAAATCAATAATAATATAATTTTATTATACATTTAAACAAATATTTAATTAATTATTTACTCATATTTACAAACTTTTGATGCATTCGAGTGATTCAATCGATTGGTAGGACTCTATGTCGACCACTGAATCATTTGAGAATTTGGAGACCACTCCTGACGTAATGCACTAAATGGTCAAACGATGAGTTGAGACTCAGAGATCCGCACTCGTTGTCTAAGGCATCGAAGAATGCCTTACAGGACGCGTGCTTTTCAATCAGATGGTCTGCCTGTTGCCAGAGGTCATGTGCCGTATGATATTGATGGAGAAGAAATAGATTTCTTTGGATCACATTATACAATGTGTTCGGAATATTCACACAATTGGACGAATTGTTAATCTCTGGCATTTGGTTCTGAATAGTCTTATTGTTATCACGAATTTCTTTGCTTTTAATTCGACTTAATTTCAAGAAAAGTAATGACTGACACCTATAGCTCAATGTCGTTAACTTGTGGTCTGTGGTCGGGATGTCCGCCGAATGAGATGTACGCGATTTAGAGAATTTGTTTGTGATCTGTCGAATGAGGTTAAGTGTTTCCTTATACATGAGACACACCTTTTCGGCTTCATTAGTGGCGTTCCTTTGTTCCATAGCATTGCCGGTTCGTATGAAATAAAGAACTGCTTCTAAGTATTTGCAGGCCTGCACTGTCCGATCTGTTTCCCGATCGGCCGCGTGTTTTAGGCGTTTGGCAGCTGAGAGGAACTCGTCGGGTTGACCCACGCTCGGAGAGATCTCGGGTGTAGTTCGGGCGCTGGAGTTCGGCGTCAGGTTAGGCCCTGAAGTTAACGAAGGAGGTAATGGAACTGTAGGGTTAGGTATCGGCGGTAACAACTCTGGAGGCGAGTTAGGCTCCAATTTAACAGAATGACTGAGCGATGAGGTGTTTGTGTTTGCGTTTGTGTTGGTGCGAACTGTCGATGACTGCAAGTGATCTGAATTCCGTGAATCGTTGTCCTGTGCTTTGGATGTATTGTTCCTATTTTTAGTCACAGAGTCTTTGTTTTTATTTTTCTCTTTCGGCTCTTCTTTTATCGCTTTTTTCTCAAGTTTTTCACTAATTTTGTCGTTTTTTGTTTTTGTAACAAAATTATTATTATTATTATTAATGTCTTCATTTGTATCTAAACATAAACTACTAAGACTCCGATGACTACCAGTACTGCTGGCACTGTCGGTATAGGTCTGACCCGGGATTCGCTTCAAAAGCATTAATTTAATTGAAACGATTAGACTTTTTGGCAAAAATGAACTTTTGTTTAGTTGCTCTGATTTCTCTTCTCTAACATTCTTTTGCGATATAACATCAGAACCATTGGAAATGCTTTGTTGAATGTGTTTCGATTCCTTTTGTTGTATAGGTTTAGACGAGTTCTGAGAACTCTGTTTGCAGTTCTCAATTCGAACCGTTTCGTTGCTTTGCGTCGATTTCCTCCGTTTCTTTGGCTTCGGCGGCGAAACACTTCCACAACTGCTGGAATCCGGGCTAACATTGTCCCCGAGCTGTCCGGTGGCCACTTTGTCGATCACATTAGCGATCGTATCGTAGGAACTGGACTTAAAAGAGGTTGACTTGGTCTCAGTGGTGGTCGTTGTGGTTGTCTTTTTGTCCATAAATGTGTCCAAATCCCAAATAGCGATCTCTGGCTGTTGAAAGGTTTGTGCTGTCTTTGGAGTCTCTGGTTTTGAAATGCCTTCCTGTGCGACACATTCTTTTTCTGAATCATTCTCATCCTCTTCATCACTAGATCCTGAAGAAGATGTAGATATTGAAGACGAATTACTCGAAGACTCCGATGAATTCGAAGAACTCGTACTTCGGGTGCGTTTTGTACCATAACTTTTAGAGCCGTTTTCGGCGTCAGATTTCTTCCGTTTCTTTGATTTGTTTATTGAATTTGTAAAAGATTTTTGTTCATCGAATGGTCGGCCACTCGTCTGATCAGAATTTAATTCATTGAATTCATTATCATTTGAATTGTTTTTACGATCATTTTTGTCCACCGTTTGTGCACTTCTTTGACTGTCATTAACACTATTAGCGGCAAAATGTTGGCTATTATTGAGTCCATTATTGCTATTATTGGGGACACTATTACTCGAATACTTGGCGTTCGAGTCATCCGACAAGTCATCGAAGCCAGTGATCGGTTCCAAAGGGAACTTCATTTCCGACAATATCTGTTCGATCTTCGCTTTATGGCCTTTAATTCTGGTTATCTCTCGAGTGGAGATCCCGAGCAGTGGTTTCGGATCATTGATAAGATAGAGTTGAACCGAATCGAAGTCACCGATGACTGACTTAATCCGTTTAGTGGTCTCGTCGTCGTTATTCTTGCGAATCGGTTCCCCAAACAGCGATGTGTTAGTGTTGGCCACTGAAGGCGTTCTCTCCGATTGTCTTTGATTGCGCTCTCTTTCCCTCTTCTCCTGAATCTTCTCTTTATCGCGCTGTGAAGACATGTCAGACAATGGATCCGATTATCGTTCAAAACACATAAGAGTTGTGACAAATGTTTTGTGAAGTTTTAAATCAAAAATAAAAACAAAAACTAAAATCAATTGAAAATCAAAGCAAATGTGAGTCCAATCTGTTTGTCGTTTAAATCATTTCACAATTTATTCAACAATTCATTCAAACCATTGATTTCTCTGAAAATACATTCAAACGATTCACTCATCGCTTAATAGTATGCAAACAAATGACTAATAATTAATTATTAACTAATCATTACTATTATTACTATTAATAACTAATAATAACCCAAATTATTATTATTATTTCGACGACAAATCATTAAATACAGTCTTCACTCATATATAACGCTCACAAATGACGTTACGCTTACACTAAACCCGCGATATATTTATCATAAGTTTAATAAATCAAAACATTTATAACTAACTATTGACTGATTTTTATATAAAAAGTTTACACTTATTTTGATTTTAAAAGTTTTTAATGGGTTTTTATTATATGTAAAGATTTGCTCAACTATTATAATATGAGAGATGCTGTTAGTAAAAGGCAATGACCCTCTCATCCTCTCCCGGTTCGTATGAACACGAAATTTGTATAAAAAGTATTGAGATTTCATAAACCAAACATTTGTAGCGCTATCTCGGCGTCACTCATATGTATTATATTAGGATATAATTATATTTTTATTAATTATTATAAATTATAGTTTTATGTATTAATAACTAATATATTGTATCTGATTCTACCTCCTCTATCATAATAATCATATACTATAGCTATCCTATACTATCCCAATCTATTCATATATTTTTAAGAATTTCAATATTCTCACATAAATAGTTAAGCAAATAGTCTGCAGTATTTTAAAGTTTAGAATTTAAATGAATATTCCTTCACAAACAACTTCTAACCAGACTGGCCTAACTGGCCGTTCCTTCCATTCCTATGAGTGAAAGTTGAGAAGACTAAGCATAATCAGAATAAAGTGTCCATAATAAGAATAAATGTTCCTAGAATAATATTACACTCGACGCTGCTGTTAATTTTTATTATTAGGTACATATAACTGTTATGGCACTAATCTAACAGTAAAAAAATTAATTTGCGTCAGTTTTTCGGGACAAATAATATATTTATTTCAAAAATGAACTATTTTATAATTTATAATCAAAATATATATCAGAATATTAGAAAATCGA
>JAQFYS010000116.1:0-11379 GCA_034694945.1 Carabodes femoralis | reverse complement strand
ACATATTTTTAATGTATTTACCAAAAAAATCATATCATTGTATCATATCATCAATAAATTGAATTTTATTTTTATTATACTTTATATTCAAAGAATACTTCAATGAAAAGAATATTCTAAACTCTATAAACATTTTGAACACAATGTCTGATAGTTTTGATTATTGTTTGGTATAATAATTATTCACTAAATTAGTCCAACAATTGTCTACAAAACTATTATTAGATTTACTTAATTTTCTACTAATTGTTAGACTTTTTTCTCATTCGTTGATTTGTTTTATATTCAATTTGTATTTTGAATGTCTTTCCGATAGATTTGAGATGATTTTGAGCCTTTAATTAGATTTGTTGTTATCTCTATTAACGCATTAATTTTTAATTATATAATTCTTTTAATCTCTAATTTAATTTTTTTCAATCAAATTGTTTTTGTTTCGCATTTATCTGATTATCACAAGTACTTCAACCAAAAATAATTAGTATATATAGTGATGACGACTGGACCTCAACTCTGGCCAACAAATAGTTATTTATTTAATATTTAGTAATTTTCTACAATATTATAGAGAATTATATCTATTTATTTAATTAATAATTATATGCATTAACATTAAATTTTATAAGTTATACAATAGTATTATCAATGGATTTGTTGCTTAGGTTTCAGTCAATAATTGTTTGCAATTATAGTCTTGAATATCATTTGATTATTAATTAAAATTATTATAAATAAATTTTATTATTTAGTAGAATTTAAATATCAATTTTTGGATAATCATTGATTATTAATCGATGAATATTTGAATATATAAATGTCTAACATTAATAGAGGCGCACAAAATTAATTTAACTTTGATTGATGAGTCTGTAGCTATAAATATATTTATTTAAATAATTAAATCAATTATTTGTAAGAATTTTCATAATTATCAGACAGACATTGGTCTCAATGAAAAATGTCTTTTAGTCTGATGTTAGTCCTATTGTTAAAATTGTAGCCAAATGTTTAATGTTATGTCTGTGTAACTGAAAAGCGCTTCATTAATATTAATTTTAAATTTTAATACTTTTTAATAAACAGTGTTTATTATAAAACTAATTGTGTTAATGACAATATTCTATAGTCAATCCCTTATCCCAATCCCAGTGGTATTCTCTATTCTTTATCGAATTGCACACATATATGCTCTAATAGAGGAAGTCGAGAGTCGAGTCAACTGAAAACAACTATTATATTATATCTTTATATCTTAATACAAGTTTACTCTAAGAATACTCTCTATTTATTAATTTTTTGTTATTATTAATATAGAGAATGCATTTCATCAAATGAGTGATTTTCACTAACCGGGGCTATAGTCTGATGAACACAATTCACTTCTTTAGTCAAACTTTTTCAGATTTAATGTGAAATTAGTTTAATTAAAATAATGAATTTTATTCGCCTATTGGTTCGGAGACGTTCTGTTCAGCGCTTATCACTAATAAATTTAAACAAATTTTACTCAACTCAAGAATTATTCTCAAATGACGATAATTATGATATTAATTATTATTCTGATCATCAAAATCAATATGAAATTATCAAAAATATTGAATTAAGAGAAATGCAAAATGAGTTCAAAGAGTTATTTGAAGAGAAGACTCGGAATGATAGCCAACTATTGGGGGACACAATAATCAAATATATTAAGTCAATGCCTAATAAATTGGACCCAATTTGGTAATCAATTAATTTAAACTAATATCGTCTTATCGTATCATCGATTGTATCAAATGTGATCATATTTTCTATTAAATAAAAGGTATGACAGAGAAAGCCATGAATTAAAGATTGTCGAGACTTTGGGTACTAAACCAGTATTCAATTTCAAGGCAGAGAGAGCCGAAGATTTGATGCAAGAGTTGGGTCTCTTGTATTTGTCGGATAGAGATGTCGGCAATTTAGGTGTTGTCGGCGGAAAGAATAGTTATGCACTTTTAGGTGATTTGGCCCGTTTAGAGCAGGCGCTCATCAGATGGACCACAAAAACCTTGATTAATGAATACGAGTTTAGTCCAGTAGTTGTGCCGCAATTGCTTTACTCCGATATAATAAAGTCGTGTGGATTCAACCCTTCCGGTCATCGATCACAAGTGTATCGGTTGACAGGCGATGAAAGAGTTTGTTTGGTGGGAACCGCTGAACAGCCATTGGCAGCCCTTAATATCGGTTCGCAATTCTGTTTTGTTCGTTAAATCACAAATAATTTATCAATTTTTTTGCTTTACTTTCGATATAAATATTTGGAAACAAATGACAGCTTTTTCTCCAAATGAGCCCAAAAATATCGTTTTCGTTGAATAGTTTTTCTGATTCTCTGAGGGCTTCAGTACTCAGTCCTAACACTTCTCTTTGTTTTGACAGCTTTTATATATATTTTGATGAATTGTTTCTAATTTTTCACTTCAAAACTCTAACAAATAGGAGAAACATTCAGTGAAGAAGATTTACCAAAAAAGTACTGTTCGATGAGTCGGTGCTATCGGGCTGAACGATCCCCTACTAAACTAAATTGGGGACTCTTTAGAGTTCATTGTTTTAATAAAGTAGAAATGTTTGCCATAACTGACCAAAAAAGCTCATCTAAAATGTTAGAACAATTGGTTGACATTCAGAAGTCATTGTTCCAAAGACTAGGCATTTGTTTCAAAGTGCTGGATATGCCTCCAAACGATTTGGGTCTTCCGGCCCACAGAAAATTTGATATCGAAGCTTATATGCCAGGTATGACTCTATCACTCATTTATCCATTCAATACTGAAAATATCGATTTCCAATACTTCACATCAACCAAATCGATAACCATATTATTTGGTGTAATAATGCTTGCATTGAATGTCTTTCAGCACATCCTAAATATTAATAATAGTAATAATAGTCATCAAACTTTCCGTCAGATTTCAAAAGTGCTGACAATTTTTTCACAAAATATTAGAGATTTTAAGTAAAGAATTTTTGGTCCAAACTATTAGTGAAATTTTTTGTTCAGGGTCTCAAAAAAGGGTATAAAGTTTATTAAAGTGTATTAAATTTAATGCGGCGCCTCCTATAAAAGCCATATAAATTGATTCATAACTCATTACTACTTTAAAGATCAAATTGAAAAATTTTATGATAGGTTCATAAATCATAGATAATATTGCGGATCAAATAATTAAACTTGCTCAACTAATTTTTATGGCAAATTCTTTTATTTAATTTCTGTCAAATATGTGGAGACTTTTCTAACATACTTATAGTTTTAGTCTTATTTTTCTAATACAAACTTTAGTATTCAATCCTAAAGAAGATAAAAAAATTGTGTAATCTTTTTGAATTGTAACACATTTTGTAATTCACTTTTAAAACCTTTTTTAGATAACTTATAGAAAATAAAATATACTTTTTTATGTTGTTTTAACAACAGATTTATTTAGTTTGTAATTGATTTGTTTGTTTCTCTACTTAGAAATAGATTAGAATTTTGTTATTCTCATAATTTTTTAACCCATTATTTATTGTATGGTTTGCTGTTTAGGTCGAGATATTTGGGGAGAGATCTCTTCGGCTTCCAATTGTACTGACTATCAGTCCAGACGTTTGAATATTAAATACAGAACTCTATCATTAAATGAAGAAACAAATGAATTGTTTTCTGATAAGTTTGTCCATACAGTCAATGGGACCGCCTGTGCTCTGCCCCGAATGTTGATTACTATTTGTGAACAAAATCAAACCAGCGATGGCTCAGTAGTTATACCTGAAGTGTTACGTCCTTTCATGAATGGGCAGACAGTTATTGATAAAAGACAAACAGTGTTTGCTATCAGTGAAGATCCAAACACTGGACGAATAGTGAGACTATAATCGCATTACGCCTTTCCAGTCATTTCTTGTATATAACAAAACCAAATAAAAACTAAAAACTGTTTTCTTTTTTACTTAACTTTTTTGTATCATTTATTTAGGAATTAATTTAAATTTGGTCTCAAAATTAATTAATTTAAAATAAATTAGTTTTTTGGCTCTAAATTGCAATAGACTTTCAAACAGTGATTATTCTTTTGGAAAATCAGAATATAATGAACGGATTTTATTTGTTATTTAAGAAAGACTTGTTTTTAAAATTCAATTTATTATATGAAAAAATAATTTCAAAGCTTAATAATGAGATTTCGTTATTAAACTAAAACAAAATCCAAAATTACTTTTATTTTTTAAAACTCGATTCAGAGATATATATTTTTTGCTTAAAATAAATTCAATTTTTTAGTAACTTTTAAGAGAATTGAGTCTAAAAGTTGTTAAATAAAACTACTTATGGTTTTCAGAATTATATTTTTTCCTTTCAAACTAATGATTAAATGGTGTCCAACATCTGTGTCTGTCTTCTGACTCTCTTAGGATTTTCATTAAAAAATTGTTTGCATTCAACCGAAGATATCGTTTATTATATCAACTCATGAGTTATAAAATGACAAATAATGGCCACAAAATTTAGCTCTTATTCTATCACTAAATTAGTTTTTTACTGAAATAAAAGTTTTTTGTTTCATTAAATCTAAATGAATCAAATCTAATGTCATTATATTTGGATTCGTATAATTCAATAATGAGTACAATTGAATTGGTGTTTGGGATCTGAGCAGTAAATTCTTGGAATAGAATCTTGGAATTAGCTATAGATTGGTTGTCAACCAAATAACTCCATCTCTTCTTCTATACAAACATTCGCTTATTTTCATTCAATCCTTAATCCGAAACCAAAAACTTTTCCGCTCTTCAAATAATGGTTGTCTTACGATAAAACTATTTTTTCGGCCACTTTTGCTCAAAAATAAATTTCTATAAGTATTACAAATGAGACTTTGAAATCGATCCAACAATTCATTAATCAAAACTAAAACCAACTGATTTTGTTCAAACTTTTTTCCCAACTTTTCTTATGATTCAAAATAATTTCAATTTAAAGCCATTCGTAAAAATCACCAAAAGTTAAATCCTATAAAATTCTGAAATATTTTGTGTTAGAAATTAATTTTTGAGTTTTTTTTCAAGTTTACATCAATTCTATTATTTGTGTATTTTATAAGAAACTCTTCAGTTATTCTCTTCAGTTCTTAAAATTTCTGTTACAATAATCTAATTATTAGATACTGAATGTATTGATTAAAATTATTTTAAATTTAATTCTTCATATTTGTCAAAACAATTTACGGCTGAGTTTGCAATTAGTTTTGTATAGACACAAATCACAGGTTAGACCACTGAGAGATAAACTAAAATATATTTATAACTTATAGATTGGAAACAAATTTTGAAATCAATTGCAATCTTGAAATCAATTGCAATCAAATTGAGAATAATATGAAGAATTAAATATTTTCTATTCAGAATCGTTTCCAACAAATTATTTAAAAGTTGTTTTTTATCTGAGTTTATATTTTCTATGGCATAGAATATAATCAAAATTCTTTTCCACTACTCATAAGTGGAGTCAAAATATATGAATTCAATCTTATATTACAACAGTTATGGCCAACAAATAGAAATAACTGAACAATATTTTACTCATGTTTTCGACATCTGATAAAAATGAAAAATTCAATTATATGTAGGAGTGTTTGAATTGAATATCAGTTTTCAGTTCAATTTAATTCTTATATTATTTAGATATTAATTTCTCAATATTTTATTATTCAGATTAGAATTTATAATAAGTTATTATATTTTTGAAAATTCTTTATCATATGCTTTAAATAATTTGTTTGTTTTAAATAAATATTTAAAGTTTTATTAATGTTAGAAACGGATCTATTTTTTTAAGTTTCTAATTATTAGAATATTAGGAATATTATGTATTTTAGAATAATTCCTCCAAAGAATTGGGATTTTTGTCTTAAAAATTGATGAGTATTTGAGCCAAAACTCACGGCTTATGTTTGAGAATGAGATGTTTGGTTCAGACTATATAAGAATGAATTCAATATAAACTAATATACAAAAGAAGAGAAGAGTAGAGAATAGACGGCAACTGATGTTAAGCTTTTTAGAGGAAAAAATGGTTTCAAACGGCAGACAAGAGAATAAAAATCGATAAAACGGTTACCAAAACAACGGCTCACGAAATGAGAGTTTAGGAGAAATGGATAGAAATGAGAAATTCAATGATTATTTCCATAGAGATTCGTACGCAAGATCTCTATGGCCTGACATTACACTCACTTTTTCATTGACGCAAATCTTTTTAGTCGATTACTATTTGGATACGAATAGTAGTGCGAAAATAAATTAACGATTCCTGCCATTGAAAACTAATCGACAAATTCTAACAATTATAACAATCTTTTAGTGAGACTATAGTTTTACTCTACAAAAAACAGCGTCAAAAGAGTTTCCCTTTCAATACATCTATAATACTATGCATACTCTGAATCTGTAATACTATTAATTATTATCTATCACATCACATACCCCGGGTCTTCATATCAATGAACTGCTCTTTAATAAATTATTAACTCAAATATCGATCACAACTTATATTGTCTTAATTGAAGCTCTCATTTGAATCAATTCCGGAATTTAGACTAAAAAATAGTGAATTCTATTAAATGGTATGTGTTTTATGAGACCTTTGTATTAGTAGAACATCTGTCAATTGTTTAAACATTATATAATAGATGTAATTTTATCCACAATAATAATTCTAATAGTTTTAAAGCCCTGTTTCTGGTTAGCATTCATTATATATAAATGTTATTCTAGTTTATTGACTCATCAATGATACAAATATTTAATATTTTTATACTTAAATTCTCTATTTTAGGGCAGAAAACATCAATTTGTGAAGCTATGAATGAATGAACAAATCCAACAGATGTTATGGATTTATTGGAACAAATGAATGCTAATTACAATAACTGTTTAGATCATGAGTTGGCGACAACTGATTCTACAAATGATCAGAACAATTACAAACATAATCCTAATAACCATTTAATTGATAATAACATCAGCAATGAATTGGATGAAAGTAAGAATTCTTAATGCTATCAAAATTTTTTAGTTTTCAATAAAAAACTCAGAATTTTCTACAAAAATATGTTTTAATTGATTCTATAGATAATGAGATAAATATTTGTTCTCAATATATGATAAAATTTCTTTGATATAACTTATATAACAGAATAATATTCATATATTTTAGGAAATATTCAAATATTTAATTGTAATTAATTTAAATATTTTTGTTGTCTTAAAATAGTCGACACGAAGAGTGAGACTCAAGAGTCAAATGAAGTATTTGCCCAACAATTGAAGTACTGTTCGTGTGATTCGGAATATGGAGAGGACGGCGACACTGAGTTCGAGTTAATGGGAAGCAATCACATGTCACCCAACAAAATGAGACAATTAGAAGAGGAACAGGAACTCCTCAACGGATCCCTTATGGCACTGACCACACACTTCGCTCAGGTCCAGCTCAGACTCAAACAGATTGTCGACTCAAATGAAGATCAGAGGGAAGAGTTGCTCAAAGAATTAGAACAATTTGCTAACAGAGGAATACCAGATATAAGACAACCGCAAATCGATTTAATGGATGACAAAGATTATAGTAATTTATTTTCTTCTAATTCGGAGTAATTTTTGAATTAATTTTGTTTATCAAATCAGATGATAGGGCTGTAACTGAAGATACTTTAGAGTTGCAAAGAATTAAACAAAAAGAGTTAATCGAAAAACTGAAGGACCAGTTGGAAGACCTGGAAAACTATGCCTATGAGACCGGAGACATGGCTTCTATACCTTCATCGATGCTTTTAGAGCGACAAACAGTAATTATTGAACAATTAAAAGGAAAATTGCCCTTAAATTTAGACGAATTGGACAAATCAACGCCTGAAGAATTGCGAAGACAAGTGGATAAAGCCATACGTGATGTACGGATTAGACACCAATTGATTTGATTGTTAATTATTATATTATATCTTATAGTTAGTAAATCCGGTGATAATGAAAGAACAACTGGTCGGCCAATTGAAAACACAAATCACAGATTTGGAGCGTTTCATACAATTTCTTCAGGGTTTGAATTTTTTGACATTTAATAATTGCTTTTTATTTTATTATTAATTATTTTAAAATCATTGAAATTATAGTTTGAAGAAAAACAAGTTTTTAATGAAATTCTTTCACATTTTAGTTAATCTGTTAATCAATTAGATCTCTGACCTCAAACCCAAAACTATTTTTCACTTTCATTTAAATTTTATTGCTTTCTGTCTTCAAATTCATTAATAATTATAATCTATATTTAGAATTGAATTTATGTTTAGATTTATTAATAATAAATTTGAATAACTTATTCTCTATAATTAGGTACTAATGATGATCACAACTGCACCTGCAATTGTCCACTTCATGGCAATAGTCAACAATCTATAGAACCTTATAATAAATTAAAAGCAGATGAAATGCAAAAAAGGAGGTCTGAAAGGATGAAGAAGAATCAGGAAACCAATGAAACCGCTATTAAAATGATTAGAAGAGCTCTGACTTTATTACAAGTTTTCACATTCGCTCAGTTCGGATGCGGTAATCAATAATTATTGTCTATTTAACAAATGAAAGAGAGAGAGAGAGAGAGAGAGAGAGAGAGAGAGAGAGAGAGAGATCTAAATATTAATAAATAATTGATTTGTATTTGAAGGCACAATGAATGGTAGTTTTGAACGAAATTTACTAAAGAAATGTCCAAAAGGCAACCATTGGGGAGACCTGAGGGCCAGACTTGAGTTGGCTATCGATAAGATTCTTGATATACATCACGAAAAGCATTCTAATGATTCTGACTATACATCAGATTCAGATGAAACGCCAAACAATCTATTAGCCAATGAAAGAATGACTTCTGCCGTTCGCAAAGAATTATCTACAGCTCTTAGAGATCTTCTACAGCACGGTCTTAGTGGGAACGCAATCGATCACATGAACGATGGTTTGTCGCCGTCTATATTCAATTGGGGCTGCTTTTCAACCCGATCTCATCTAATTCCTCGACAACTACACGCTTGGGATGTGATTATCAAATTCTATGAGCTTAAAGTAAGTCTCAATTCAATTAATACTTTAAAGTTTAAACAATTGATTAAAACTTTGATTAAAATTAATAGAATGGGAATAAATATAACTCATGTCCGGCGCGTAAACTCTCGCAGTCGTATAATTTACAAATAGTTGGAGGACTGGCTATAACTCCAAAGCAAACCCTATTGTCATGTATTGACGATATAATTGAATCGCACACTAAACTCAAACGAAGTCTTGATTCACATTTCAAAGCATTTATTTGTTCCGCTCTTAAGTAAAAACTCAATCAAAAATATTTTTAAAATTTTCTAATCAATTGTCAATTGGTTTACAGCGAAGGAAAACTGTGTCAATGGCTTAAACTTATTGTAAAAAGTCGTACGATTATAGACATATATTACGATGACTGGTCTTATCTTGTGTCCACTGGTTTTGACGATACTCTAAGATCATTAGACAAGTTATCTGTCGTTCGGTTCCATTTGCCAACAGATCTGGCGGTCAGACAATTGCAGAACATTCACGACGCGTTCTAATCATACCTTTCACTAAATTCAGAGTCAATTTCAGTGTTAATATTCAGATGTTATTAATTGTTAAATAATTTAATGAACAGTAAATTCTTGTATTCAAAATACATAATATTTGATGAATTATTTGATTGGATTCTTCTTATTAATTAAGTTTTCCGAAGATTAAACTCTTAATTAGGATTTGTTTAAAGTGAGGAAATAAAAACTCAAAGACTTCATCAAAACAAGAATTTCTGTCATTCAAATAGAAAAATGTTTTTAATTTCTGTTATTTTTGTATTAATTTTGATTTAAATTGGGTTCAATAGTTCACTGATCAAATTGAATGTACAGTAATATATATTTTCACATATATTATATAAATTAATGAGTGAAGTGAATACAGAATTGACTCAATTCTTGTTGTAAAAACTTTTGTTTATTATAAATATAAAGTTAATTATTGTTTAAATAAGTTTTACATTCAATTTGTGAGCATTTATACCATTGAATCAAAACTTATTAAAAGTTTTCTTTTGATATTATATTAAGATTTTTCTTCAGAAATATTTTTATCAAATTTCAAATGAAAATAATAATATCATTTAATATCAAAAACTCGAATATATTTATATATTTTCTATTAATTAATAGAATAATACATAAAATACTTTTTAATTAATCGTTTAATTAAAGCAATTTTATATTATCAGTCATTTGATATATAAATATCACGATTTTCAAGTTTATATCGGAATAATAGGAAAGTCAGGTCATTACTACTGTTAATGTCCGATACATGTATAATAAAGTAGAGTACAAACTGGACGCGATAACATTTTATTAGATGGCATATAAAATATAATTGATATCCCAGTGTCGGACTGTCTTACAGTTCATTCCCTTTATGGTTGAGTTGAATAGAATCCCAATTCATTCCTAATTCAGCGAACTTTCAAATAAAATCACTTTCGGTTTTTCCATCAAAGAAATGCTTTATTTTTTGTTAAACCGGTTTTTTTCAAATAAAATAACTGATAAAAAACTTACAAAAAGATTACTGTACTCTCTCTTTAAATAATAAACACAAAAAGCTAATTAATTTCTTTTGCAAACATTACTGTAGAATATATTCTGTTAAATACTGTATAAGCATTGAATATGAATTATTGATTGACTTATCCAACAAACAGACAGATATTGGTTGCAATGAATAGCAATTTGAATAAATAATTGTTATTAAATGCAAATTAAAAGAATATAAAATTTTATAATAATTTTATTTTCAAATTTATATTCAAAATATTCAGGAATTAGGATGTATTTACAAATATAAATAGTATAATATATTTAAAGGTATAAATATTTATTGAATTCATAAAATTTAAATAAAATATTCAACTAAAGTACGATTAACTCAAATAAACCCTAAGAAGAAGTCAAACGTCTATATAATATCAATAGTTTTATCAATCATTCAATTAATAGATTATCAAAATTAAACTCTGATTTATATCTGATAATATTTTATCATTAATTTAATCGACTTTTTTAATTAAAATCGGAATCACTTCAACAATTTCGATGAACTCTTCTTCTTTGTCACTATAGTCTTCACTTTGATCCTCGTCATCATCAGTCTCTTCGTCCTCATCTACTTTTGAACTGATATTTGAACTTCTTCTATGTCTGTGCTGTGGATGTGCCGGTTCTGGTTGTTTGCCAGTGTTTGCCTTAAACAACGAATCAA
>JAQFYS010000115.1:0-11392 GCA_034694945.1 Carabodes femoralis | reverse complement strand
TTAATTAAATTAATTATTATTATAATTAGCTTCTGATCTCTCAATTTTTAGACCTACCATTCACTACACTTTGTATCGACTGATTGCCAGTACTTACTCTCTTAAGTAATATATTTATAAGAGTACAGAACTGTAGAGAACTGCTGACCAAAGAATTGACTGTTGGCTCCATTCCATTATCACTCGTCTGTTCGATAGAATCAAATCATATGTAACCGATCTTTGAATTTGAGTCTAAGTCAAGGACTTGTGTGAAACTAATAGATTCTTATACACAGTATGCGATTCTACTGTAAATGTTTTAATTGCTTTCATTACAACATTACGGTTAAGGCTTTAGAATATAATAACATTTTTTAATTTGATTAGAGAGTAGTATCGGTTTACGGAAGAAATTTATAAATAAGTTATTAATTTCTTCGATTATATTTATATCAATAAATCGAAATCGATTGCAGATGTATTTCAATTAATCAAATGATATAAATTTTCATTTGAATGACTGAATGAATGCACATATTGTGCAGAAATTTTCATAAATCTTTAAAAAAATGCTCGCATTTATAAACTTTTGATGTAATATCGATAAGAAGTAAGTTTTTATTAATTTGTTTTTCCTTTTTTGCAAATAATTTTTTTGTGATTAGTATTAAATTGTTGTGAATTTGGGGCGAATTCATCGATGCGAGCAATAAAGTGAGTGTTGTATTGCTTTTACTGTATAACTAATGCAATCACTTTCGACATTGCGCTTACTTTTGTGTCCGACTCTATTGCAGTCAATGTCATGTTCTCTGACACAAAAAATGAAAGTGTTTTCAAGTAATATAGCATTAATTAGGGATCAAGTCTTGCATGCGATTCACAATTGTGTTCTACCAGTTCTACCAAAAAACTAAAACATTTTCTCAATTCTTTCTACAACTATATTGAAATATTATTATTTGATAGTTATCTCTCAAAAGCATATTTCGGTCCAATCGACTCGATTTAATATTTCATAGCCTTGTCTTTCAGATAAGTTTAGTATTGGTAGGAATGGAAAGCAGTTACCAATAGGTTGTGCACTACAATCTACTATCATATGTAGTAAATACAGTATATATTGTATATTAACTCAATTATTTATTATTAATATTCGTTAACTACTTATAGAAAACCTAATGAGCTTTCATATGAAAAAGAAATAGTGGCCAAACAGCCAACCAAATTGCTCGACTCATTAGTATTTATTAGCTATTGGTGTCTATATGCCTTATTGTGCCAAGGACTTACCACTCTCAGCTCTGACAGACCTCTCACAGCATTATCCAGTATTGTTACTACTGATATGTAGCTTAATATATAACTTTTGAATAATTTTTAATTACATATCTATTGATAATGTGGTGCTGTATTGACGCCAATATGTCTCTAAGTTTATATTTATGTTCAGACCTTTAGACAATAATTCAGTTTTATTCAGTTTTGGCGGCCCTTATCCTATGATAAACTTTCTCTTTTACTCATATTGTTCTGTCTCTGATGACAAAACTGGTCTTTCGTATTGTAATAAAATTTTTATTATTTTAGTCGACTGTGTGTTAGAGTAAAGCAGAGTATTGTCACTATTGTTATGGTCTTCACTAAAACAGAACAATTAATCTTTTTTTGAGAGTCAGTCTTCTATAGTGTCAGTCATGTGTCTTGTAGTGACAAATTGCAACATCAATACTAGTGAAGCTAATAATTGTGAACTGGCTGTGCCTTCACACAATCACCAGCATCTGCATCAACCACAACAATTTGGATATTTAACCGCTTCTGCTTCTAATAGCAATAATAGCAATACCAATACGAATAATTCAAATTTCTCCTACAGTTTGACTTATGCTCTTTTAACCCAAGGCTCGGCTAACCTACGCCTGGGCTACTCTTCCACTCAGTTTCCCAACTCTTGTAAGTAACAAAACTTTTAACTAAAACTTTTGATTTTACAAACTTTTCTCAACTCTATTCCGAAAGTGTTCTAAAACTTTGTTCTAATGAATAAATTAACGCTTAAAAGGTTAAGCAAAGAATTGACTCTTTTTTAATGTCAGAAAATATTAATATTCTTTATATACTCTGTAGTTATACTTATATAAGTTGTATGTCGTGCTGACAAACTATTATATTAAATAGTTATCAAAATCCATTTGAATTCTTTATTCAATTGTTGGTCTGACGTAATAGTCTTATTCCCCAAAACTTGTGCCTAACATATGCTTCCCCTCTCCACCAGTGCTTTCTCCTCCTCTCCTCCCGAACTTTATATTTTAAGAGCTGAGAGTCTGGGAGGAGACTCGGTCTCAGGCACTGGACTGGAGTCTTCAGTCTTCACTGGAGTCACACTACTGGCAGTCAGTGCAGTATATATTTGTAAGTTTGAGGTCGTGTCAAAGTAGTCTTACGGTTGCCTTTGTTTGAAGTTAGTTAGAGATGTTTGAGTGCCTTCTCTACTGACTGCCAAAATTGAGTGAAAATTTCTGAATCAGTGCAGAACATGTGTCTTATGTACTGATATACTGACTTTGACTATACTGAGTGTGTCTTTCTATACGTAACTGATGACCGGATGCTTTCATGCTTTCTATAAGTTGTATAAATTTTGATGAATGAAAATAGTAGTATCTCTTAAGGCGTTTATCAGTTATAGTATTTAGTATTTACTACTAATTCCTTTTTAATACCTCATACCTGATCCGAATCGTGACAACAACTCTCGTTTACAACTATTTAAATGATTAATAATATCGTTAAAACGTGTACTCCTTGTGAATGATGTGAACAATGATTTACTATTGATTGCCACCACTTGTGTTACCGCTCTCTCCGTTCAGTTTAGGTGTTATTATTAGTAGAATCAATGTTTAGTTGAATAGTGGGCCCAATAATGCGGTGCTTTTGATGACAACATTGTATTATTGTCTTTATAGAGTGTTTCTGTGGCTTTTTGTATGCTTTTAGCACTTGTTCGCTGACCTGACCGATAGTTTTGTGTGTGTTTTCTCAATTCAATTGTAAACTATTGGACGAATACAATACACTATTAGTGGGATTGACTCGTATTTCTAGTCTTTGCTTTATTGCTCACATCTTTTTAATATAAAAATATATTTAATGTTTTTAATTTCATTCCGTCTGTGATATTTGAAGATCCGATTTCTCCATTTCTCCCCAAACATAATCATAATATAATGATATATCAGTTTTAAAGTTTGTTTATATTTCTGAACTAAACTTTTCAATCGATGACAATATCGTGAAAAACTTATCAACTCTTTAAATAAGTTAAATATTATTAAAATACAAACAAAATGCAAGAAAAAGGTGTAGAAGTTATGAAAAAGCCTTTAAAACCTTCAAATAATTCCCGAAAATTCAATTCGAAGATTGGCGTCAATTCGAGTCTAAACATATCTAACTCTAAAAGCAGAGGTAAAACACTTTTTGTTGAAAATAATATATTGTATTGAATCAAAACTATTTATTCAAAAAAAATAATACATAATTTGTCGATCCATTGACAACATCTAACCGGAAACCAAAAGGTTGTCCATTGATGTAAACCGAGATCTAAAAATAATTACACTAATTATTATTATTTTGGTTCTTTTGGCCCCTTTAGCTTTCGAGCGCTTCTCTATCTCTATCATGTCCTATCATGTGCTCGCTTTTGATTAGTTAGAACTGACTCTTCGCTCGGAGCCATATCTCAATATAATTTGTTTTTTGAATTATAATCAAAATTAGTGTAATTTTCAATTCAGGGACAAAAAATAGTTAATTTAGTTTCTATTACTAATTAAGTGTTGGAATAGATGTCTGTATCAATAAATATGTAAAACATATATCGATTTATTAAATAATGAAAATGTCTGGTCTGTGGGCTGATGTCCAACTAATTATAACTGTGCGCGTGTCTAATGTACTCAGAATTGATATAATCAAATGTGATTCGCCTTTATTTGAGTCAATGTCTAACATCTGGCAGCCATAAGCCCTTAGCCCTCGTCTTCAGTCGCTTATCTCAAATATTTTCTCTCTTCTGGCACTCAGTATATTTCAATTGGTTGAATGTTCTGTTCGGGATCATCAACTGGTAGCAGTTGTAGCCCTAACACCAACGGTCCCCAAAGCCTGGCTCTACAGTGCCATAGTTTTGTAGAACAAAAAAACCTTAACTGTTAGCAGATGTAAAACCTATTTCTATCTCTTCTAAGTTTCTCTAAGTCAGTGCTCAATATCTACCAATTTATTAGAGTTTTCACTAATGAACTATTTTGACACTCATTCTAAGTCTCCGATTCTTAACACACGTTAAGACATTATTTTTGTGTCTTTTTTTTGGGACAAACACTATAATTATCATATGGTTTGCAAGCGTTTTGTTATTCTGGAGATTTGATTCGAAAAATGCTAACTTTCCCGAAGTAACCGTTTTTATAGAAATATGAATTCATTCTTAAATGTAATCCATGTCAATGTTTGAGACATTTTTCATCCAAACCATTGTAGCGTTTGTCCCTCTTTTAGCGATTCTGATGTCGTATGTATTCCTAATTTTTTCTCACGGGTAGCGGTTGGTTATCCCCTTTAAAACTGATGTGAATTTTTGCTGTTATACCGCTCTTTAAAGGACTGGAGGGCTGACTCTCAAGAAATAGGGACTACGAAAGGGAAAGAGAGAGATAAGGGGAAGAAAGTGCATACACTTTATACTCTGTTCATATTGTGGACAGAATGTGAATGTGTATTAGACACTGGCATCGAGTCCTCCATCCGGTTTTCATTCATAAAAATGATTTTCTCTTCGTCTTATGCCCCAAAGGCAGCACAGGTTGAGGGCTGTAGTACTACAACAAAAAACTTTTCATTCATAGCTGTATTTCTCTATTTTCATTGAGAAACTCTACTGTAGTGACTAACTTAGTCTGTGCTCTGTAGAGTCTGTCTGTAGTCTTATTGGTTGAGCTCAATTGGTTGGTCGATGGCGTGGGAGCGATGTTGAAGCGATGCGAGTGCGACACGAATCCAACAGTTCTGCACTTCTCTGCTTCTCCAGCAATAGCCTATTGATGGTTATATGTAGTCAACAATGACTGCAATGACTGCTTAGGTTCTGCTTTTGGCCCACTGTTGGCCAAATGCATGGGAAAACAGGTGAAATGGCTCGCAGGGAGACTACGCCCTAACAGTATGACCTTCAGCGGTCCCGACCATATCATCTGCCCTTAAGTAATGCCAACTATGGCGACACAAATCATTTTTTGCATTTGTCTGACTCTCATAATAATACACTCCTTTAGTACAAAACTTTTCAATGAGTCCTTTGATGTAAGAATAACTACATTCAAGTCATTAATGATTTATCTCTTATTGTTATACACAAAGAATAAGTCTCTTATTTATTGGTTTCACTTTCTTCTGAAAAAGTTGTTCTGATATTAAATTAATCGCTTAATTACTTAGCCTTAACCTTGTCTTTCAATCTATTCAATTGATTTCTAATTTTTTTATGCATTTCTACAAATTATTTAAAGAAAACTTTTTCTCATAAAAACTTTTCCCATATTATGAATTCATTTTGATTGATATCGAAAGTCATTAAATTACTTTTCAAGTCATATCAGATATAAAATTATATGATTTCTTAGATTGTCGTGAAAAAAGAAATTCAAGAATTCATTCAATTTTTATCAATAGTTAATTCATGTAATACTTGTTTACTATCTTATCGATCAACACAACTGAATAACAATTTTCTTCAATGAATTTTGTGTTACATAAGTTTTTCTTCTTTTTTTTTGATAAATTTAGTGTCAAAAATACGAAACACATAGAGTTTGAGTTGAACTGGAGAGAGAGAGAGAGAGAGAGAGAGGGCATAGAGAGAGAGAGAGGGCATAGAGAGAGAGGGCATAGAGAGAGAGGCAGAGAGAGAGAGAGAGAGAGAGAGAGAGAGAGAGAGAGAGAGAGCATAATATAAGTTATATTTATTTTTTGTTGAATTGCTATTATTGTTTGGTTGGCGTTGTGTTGTGTTGTGTTGTGCTGGTTGTGCTGAAATACCTGTCTCGTTGTGACGAGTGTGACGCCCAATGCCTACATGTTTGACCAGTTTTAGGCAATATTATGTAATGAACCTTTGCTTCATTGTAGCGCTCATTATTGTGCACTTATATTGTGTGACTGTTAGGCCTCTCGACAAACATAGGCAACGATTGTCTGGTTGTGTCCTTTCGTGATCACATCAATACAATCGCATTCCATAACTGAGTTCTCTAATGACATGCAATACAAAGTAATTGTCTTATCTCTATCTAACACTATATAAGTTAGAAATCTATGATTTTCGCCAATCATTTATATATTTTCGTTAATTTTTTTCCTATCATTATAGCAATGATTAATGAGCTCAACAACAGTAGACAATCAAAAACATCTTTAAAACAATAATAAAAATATTTCTAAAAACTCTTGACATCTTTCAAAAGCTGTTATTTTTGAATTCATATCATTAACTCATGAAAAACCAAAAAATATGAAATATCTTTGACTTTGTATATAATTTTTCTCTCAAATCTTAACGACAAAAAAATTGCTTAAATTTGAGTTTTTGTCTAAAAAAACAGTTGTTTATCATTGGTTATCACTTACACCAGTCCTCTATATGTCTGTGCGTTTGCCATCTGTTGTTGTGACCACTTTTAGCCTCATATAATACAAATGCAATCATAATTACTCTTTTAAATGTTAAGCCAAAGTATTTTCGACATTTAGACATTGACTCAAAACTAATTTACAATTGAATTATACTTTTTCTTCCAATTATTTTAAAATTATCTTTAAATACAATATTTAATTGCATTCAATCAGTTGTTTTAGTTTATAAATAATAATTAATTCTAAAAAACTTTGAAAAAAATTCTTACCTCAACATTAACTTTATATTAGCGCCTAATTTTCCTATAATTATGTTATTAACAAAAATTGTTTATAAATCTAAATAATTAATGTTTAGAACAGATATAAATTCTTTGAAAATTGACTAAACTTTTATAAACTTTATATATATTTTGACTTTTTATTTACTAAACAAAATTGTTGTCATAACTCTTATTATCTTTAAATCTAACCTTTTATTGCAAAAAAGGACAAATTAATTAAATTTTAAATATAATAATCAATTTTTATCATAAAATACAGTATTTCCTATTAAAAACTAGAATTATTAAAATGAATATAATTTTTCAGAATTGCATAAAATATGACAAAAAGAAAATTTGAATTTATATTCGATAAAATGTTTAATAATTTTTTTGAACTTTTTTTTTGTTGTGAAAAATATTTGATGCGTTGATTCAATCGACAAAAATTGAAATTAGCCTCAAATTAGACTCAATTGATATTAATTTTATACAACATTTAATTTTATTGACAAATTAGAACATCTTATTTGTTGAACAGAATTTACATCTAAACCAAAATTAATACATTTATTAAAATTAATTTTTATTAATCAATAGAAAAATATTTAAGAGTTTAAAGAATTTCAAAATTAAATATTATTTTTCTTATATCACTATAAGTCAAACATATTTAACAATTAAATTATATTTGTTTCACTTTAAACACATAATTAATTAATTTATTTGATAAGTAAAACAGAATTTCCAGAAGATATGAAAACCTAAAAGAATTGGTGAATTGGTTTTTAGCGTTACTATAGCTTTAGTTAATTCATTGAAAGTCTATATTCATGTTAACGACTTTGTTATGCAAATTAAAAACAATTATAAAAACTTAAATAAATTATATAACACGTCGACTAAAAAACTTAATGCTTTGAACTTCATTTATATTTATTGGCTTTAATTCTTGGGTTTTCCATCTGTTCATTAGTGAGTAAACATAAAATTGAATAATAAATTAATATAACTATAACTATATAACTATAGTATTGTTTGAAGTAATAAAAAGAAACAATAAAACGACTGAAATTGAATTTAATAAGAAAAATAAGTTTTAATTTATTTGATTTTTAGACAAATTATTGCTTAGAAATTGATTTGAAAGAATTTAATTGATTAAATGATAGTCAAAGTTAGAGAAGGAATTGAGAAAAATAGTTATTAGAATGGATTGGAAGGGAATTCGTTGAGATATTTGATAGTCTGATGACTAACGAAGAATTATTTGCCTTCATTTCATTCATCATCTCTTTAATCATTTTAACATAAATAATAACTAATCTTTGCTTACATTACAATTACAAACAAAACCGATAGAAGTTATGATAGCTTTGATAGGAGAAGACAATTGTAACCAAAACTCTAAAAATATGTATTTTCTATTGGTTTAACTCAATTGCTGTAAATTAAGAATAATGAGTGACTCAGAACTCAGACGTTAATCAAATTCAATCAAATATCAATTGAGTTAATATATTGTGAGCGCCTGTAAAGAAGGATGACTAAAGTGATGTTAGTAGTGCTGTGGAGTCACCTGTGCAGAGGCAGAGGCATAGACTCTATACACTCTATACACTGTAGAGCACTTCCATTCACTCCACTCCAATCCTAATATTTATAATGCATTAGTTATTGATTATAATTTATAATAATAATGATTGAGTCAATTATCCTTAAATTGAAATAATATTGATTAATAAATATAGTGTAGTCTTGTGTCTAATCGGGTGTTCTTCTGTCTATTTGCTTCTCTAGACCTTCCAACACAAGTGCCTCCATTGACGCCGGGGACCAATCAGAAGATGACTCAGGCATTGGCCGCCAGTTTCAATAGTTGGGAAAAAGAAAGAGAATTATTAAACATTCCTAAAGGTTAGTGAGAGAGACGACCCGTTGCCGACCCATTTGAACCTACCTGTGCTAACACTAACAAATGGGTGCAACTGTTAAACCCATTTATAGACGAATTGAAATCACAATAGTGTTGACACAA
Organism: Carabodes femoralis; assembly: GCA_034694945.1. Taxonomy (NCBI): domain Eukaryota; kingdom Metazoa; phylum Arthropoda; class Arachnida; order Sarcoptiformes; family Carabodidae; genus Carabodes; species Carabodes femoralis. Next base: position 2,404 of record JAQFYS010000115.1, on the reverse strand, counting down.
TAGGTGTATGTGATCTGATTTGTGGCACATTTTTAATATTAATTTGTTTTTTAGATCCCCGTCAGTGGACAGAAGTCGATGTCACACATTGGCTGAGTTGGGCGGTCAGGGAGTTCTGTCTCGAAGGCGTTAATCTACAAAATTTTACAATGAGAGGCAAAGACATGTGCGCTTTGGGCAAAGACTCATTTCTGGCCCGAACGCCACCGTTTATGGGAGATATTCTTTGGGAACACTTGGATATTCTCCAAAAAGGTATTTCAAATCTTATCAATTGTTAGCTTTACTTTGTTTAGAATCAACAGTTCTAACCAACTATTCTAAATGTATCAAAATTTTCTCATCATTTTTTCAATCAGTTTTGATTAGAATTTTAAAAACTAAAAAAGTCTATAATTAAAGATCAATATTTACTAATAATTGGTTAGATGTCATAATTGATAGGTTGATGAACTGATTCGCAGGAAATAATAGATTTATATCTATAAATACCACAATTCTATAAATTTGTTCACATCTGGGATACAAAACTTTTTGTTCTCTATATTTAAACATTTGATTTCTATCGATCTCAAGGACTGAATATGAATTAGTCATCAAAAATATGCGCAAAAATAGTTATTGTTTTGATTGCAATCCTATTCTCATTCATTTTTCTCAAACATAATGAAAGATAAAAATTAATATTAATGTATATTTTTCATAATTTTCATATAAGAGAAGACAAAAGAATAAATTATTAGAAAAATAGTAGAAAATAAATAGAAATGAAGAAGTGGTTCAAAAAAGTGCTTCAGATGTGATATGAGCTGACAATTAAAATAATGACAATAATAATAATTTTAATAATTCATTCACTGTTCGCATAGAATAAAAATATTTTTGAAACTACAGTAGAAGTTGAGCTCAAAAATTGATGAGAAGAACAGGTTTATAGCGTATAATAGCTATAAATTAAATACATGTATATTATATATGGAATCAAAGACTTACTGTGAGTGAAGGCGTTTTCATGTATTTTGTGAGGCGTACAGAATAGTATGAATAGGAATAGAGAGGAATAAAGCATTTATGTAATGAATTCGGTTGTGCTCCAGCTCTTCCATTCAGGCCAACCAATACTCTTCCGTTCGGATCACTATTGTTGACATCCGTCCTAAGCTTGATATAAATGATTATGAATTGCAAATACAGTAGAAGAGACAAGAGTACAGAATTTAGTCACTAGTGATGTCCCACACAATTGTATTACCGACAAATCAGACAAATCATTGCACTTTTGTTTCCCAATTTGCTATTACTCTGATTAGTCGATATGTCCACTCTCTTCCCCCACATATGGCCCCCAAAAATACATCTAATTTTATATTTACTCAATTTTTTTGATAATGTTGTGGTAATATTGAATCCCAATGCCATTAGTTTGCAAACTGTTAATTCTGATCGACGTATTAGGCATTGGTTTACTGTTTCTCATTCATAATTGTGTTTCACTTTTTATAGTTTTAAAATTTTGTTGAACAGGTAGTGGACATAACATCCTCACTGCTATTATATTGAAATATATCCGTCCGATTGAAATTCGACTAAATTAACAATAGATTAGTTTATAATATATACTGTAAGGAAGTCTATTAATTATATTAATTCTCAAATTCCGACCCAAAACAACATATTCTCTTATTTTTCACTGCAATTAGTTTTAGTCTAGTTTTGACTTTCAATCAGTTCAGTTCAAAATTAATTTATTGTTTCAAACTTTAATTCAACTGTTTTTCTATCGATATGTTGTGTTCACTGAATTCTCTTATGTCTGAATCGCCTTCAGATCTAAATTTAGTGAATTCTTTCAAATCTAAACACTCTCTCATTATTACTATTATTATTATTATTATTATGAATACTATTAATATTATTATTGATCTAAAAGTTTGTTTGAAAACTGACTAATTGTTTGAATTCTGAATTTTGTCTGAAATGAAGCCGAAATAGACAAAGAGCGGACATCTTTAGAGAACGTGCCGTCCAATTACATCGAACCCGTTTGTATGCCTGATTTCGACGAGTTCTTCCAACAGGCAGGCGGTGCGGGCTATCCATTGCCTGAACATAAAGTTACACCAGTGATGAACGGGAACAGCAGTGGTCCGTCATCTTCTGGAGCCTCCAGTTCTTCAAATGCACCCTTCATTGATGGTAAGCACTCGTAATTGAAATAAATATTCTTAATACCATTCTCTGACACTTATTCTAAGTGATGATTCTTTATATTTAATAATTTATTACTGGAAAGTAATTTTAGTATTTGGTCTCTGATTGGACCGATAGCTTAACAGAACTTATTAACAATACTAAGCGTAATGTTGAGGACAAGTCTGGTTCAATAAATTATTAGTCTGAGCTG
>JAQFYS010000114.1:0-11403 GCA_034694945.1 Carabodes femoralis | reverse complement strand
TTAATAAACATTATTACAACAAATGGAATGACATGTTCTTAGATTTTGTTTGAACTATATTTTAATAATAAAATAATTTATCGGATTCCCGCCTCTTTAGTTACCGGCGCCGATAAATAATTGATTGTTTTATGTTTAGAGATATTGATAATAAAGAGAGTTTCATACCTGGCCAGAGTCGGGGCGGAATATCTGATCCTTGTCGTCTGACTTGTTGCCTTTGCAACAGATCCCTTAAGTGTTGGCGCGATAATTGATTGTCATTTGGTTCTTGCGGCCGATCGTGTATACTCATAGGCATCGGAGTTCCCGGAGCTTTACTGTATGGGTCGTGAAGAGGTGGAGGCATTGGTGTTGACGGTTGACGAGCGTATGGATCAACGGGTTGTGGTTGTGGTGGTCTCATCATAAGAGGCTGTCGTATTTGCATTGTAGGACGAGGGGTAGATACAGGTCTGGGAGTGCCCGGTTGGTAAGCGTATGGGTCGTGTTGCGAAACGGGTTGTGGACTCTGTACTTGAGGTGAGTGTTGAACCTGTATCTGTTGCACCTGCTGTTGAAAGTTGGGCCGCGGAGTTCCAGGTGGTTGAGAATATATATCTGATGGCTGTGCCATTCGAGGAGTGGGCGGTTGATGAGAATAAATGTCATCGAATTGTGATCTTTGTATTGTTTGTTGTGGTCGTGGAGTCATTGGTTGTCTCGCATATATATCTGTCTGAACAGTAGGCGCTGGCATTTTGGGCATTTGTTCACTTTGAGGCGATGGTGGCGGCTGTGGTGTTGGAACTGGTCTGGCATATGGATCAGTGTTAGGTGAGGGCATATTTTGATTATAAGATTCGGGTGTCCTCTGAGACATCCGTTGGTTTACGTTTGAATACAAACACTCGTTATTTTGTGGGCTCTCCATTGGATTGTTATGATATTCAGAACCAAATGATTGTTGAGGCCTTTGGACAGTGTTTGGCATTGAATATGAGTCAACGCACTGTTGATTTTGACCCATCATATGATTTGGTGAGAATGGACTCGAAAGAGGTGTTCGGGGCTGTCCGTATGGACTCGAAGGCATCTGAGTTTGACTGTGAGGATCATTACTTTGAGGCCTTGGAGTAGAGGGCGGGGTATGAAAGTTATCACTTGAATTTTGTGATATCGATGTGTTTTGATGTTGTGTTCCGGGAGATGAAGGAGAAAATGGAGATCTTTGCTGAGGAGTTCCCGGTCTAACGAGTGGCTGGAGAACCATTTGTGGCTGAGGTCGAGGTGTGTTTGGCGGATGAGAGTACGGATCGTATTGCATAGGTTTGCATCCGGCGCTCGAAACGGGCAGTTTGTTGGGATCGATTGGCGGTCTTACTCGAGAAACCTGTATAACTGGACTCATAGGCGACAGTCCGGACGGCGATTGCACTTGAGATCTATTCATTGGAGGTGCAAATGAACTTTGAAGAGGAAGGCGTTGAACAGGTGATTGCATTGGCATTTCCTGTGGATGAGGTATAGGAGTGATTGGGGATACACTTTCAGGAGTCGAACAATAATCAGAAGTTAATCTCGACGGTGAGTGCGGAATATTAGGCATATTAAGTCGAGACGTATCGGTTCCGGGAGATATAGGACCCATCGTTTGAGTTTTGACGATTGTTTGTCGTTGTTCCTGAAGAACCTGTTGGTGCTGGACCTGTGCCTGTTGTCGGGAAGCCTGTAAATGTTTCCATTGTCTCTCCTGATCCAAATCTCGAATGCCTCCAACATTGGCAACAGTGGGCGGTCGCAACTCCTTTCCGGATCGTTGTGTTTCAGACTGAGCTTTTTGTATTCTATTGGCCGCACGATTTTCACGCGCTTTTTGAAGGAATGGCTGTCTTTGATCTGTTGGTAATTGACGCCAGAGCTTTGAGATCTGTTTGATTCGGTCATTCCAAGACGGAAATTCGGCCTTAAGGTTGAGATGGTTTAAATTTGCATAAAGAACCGGAGAAATGGTGGCTAACGATCCTAAAGCCTCGTCGGCCTCCCATTTGATCATATTTTTCTGACCCTGAGAAGTCATCTGCTCGTCACCTTCAGAAGGCCATGGACTCTGAGGTTCTGTCAAATGAGGACTATATTGAGCAGAATTATCATTAATTGGAACCGGGAATGGCGAAGGAGGCGGCATATTAAATGGGCTCTCCATCATAGGAGTGGTCGGAGTACTCGATTCGGATGTCGACTGTTTTGAATGAATCAGTTGTGGTAATGGCACAGAAGAGGCTGTCATTAGGTTTTGTATGGGTGGTGTTGCCAATGGAGATGTGAGCGGCGGCGGAGGAATTTGCATCGGCATTAGCGGCTTTGGAGGCATTGCAGTTGTCGGCGCACATAATATCGAATTGAAATCATTGCTGTCCTCATTGTTGGGAGGACTCAACACTCCTTTGAATAAATCTTCAACATCTTTGCTATCCATCTGAGGAAGACTCGAACCGCCAACGATTCCCTCAATGTTGAAGTGTGGACTTAAGAGACCATCGATTCCGTCATCTTTAGTGCTAACTTCTGTATCTTTTCCATCAACTGATAGATTATCTAATGACTCGTCGTTTCTGTCCAAACCTTCCTCATTGATCAGAATGTCCATGAGTTCGTCATCTGGAGGCAGAGGTGGTAACAAATCTTGGAAATCCTGGCTGTCCTGCAAGTCATCGTTTACAGGACTGTCCACTTTTTCATTGACAACAGAAGCAGAGGGTTCTGTTTTTGGTTTTTGCAACTTCACGGCTGCGATTTCTGTTGGCGTCAAATCAATTATTTTGTCTTTACCTATACTTCTGTTAAAGAGGTCCTCGTCATCACTCATTGGGTTCATACTATTTGAAGTGAATGATTGGTTGGTCTCGAGAAGGGTTTTGCCGAAGAAGGCCTCCTGCATGTATTGGGGAAAACTGTCCTGAAGTTGATTCTTCTTTTTGCTGACTCGACGTCGTCTGCGAGGCTTATCATTGCTGACCGTCTCTGGATTTCCGATTAAATCGTTAGCATTTAAATCCATGTCGATGTTCGGAGTGACCGCTTCCTCGTTGTCTTTACTCGTACTCATTCTTCCCCTTTGCTTCACTGAAAACCCTCCGATTCCTAACTTATGGAGTCTTCGCTGTCTCTTCTTTTTTTCTCCCATTTCATCTGTCTTTAGAACAGAACCGTCTTCACCCACTTTATCCTCGAGAGAACCGGTATCGTCCTCTTTAGATATTTCATCAGTCTCTTCAGGTTTGGATGCGTTCGATAACTGATTCAAAGCCTGTTTTGACCCTCTCTTGACTCGAGTCCTCTTCGGTTGTTCGAGTTGTAAAGCTTTGATTTGATTCAATCCTCGGTCTGAAAGCCATATGCCATCCACTAAGTGGAACTGTTGCTGAATCTTTGGTGCCACTGATCTGATATTAGTTGGAGTAACAGATGCCGATCCCGACAACGGAGTAGAAGTTTGCGTCACCGGTGGTGGCAATAGTGTCGAAATTGATGTTTTGCTTGCAATCGAATCGTCTGAATCTCTTCTAATTAATGTTTTATCAAAAATCTTTTGATTTAATTCCTCACTGTTTTGTTTAATTGCATTTAACTTCAGTTGTTTAGACGCAAAAGCGGCCGCTTTTCGAGCTATTATTGAAAATCGAGTTTAGATAAGATTAACAATAAAATTATTAGTTAACAAACCCTGGAGATGAGGAGGAGCTTCTTCTTTCGGTCGACAGAGCAGACAATGATAGCCATAGTCGGCAGCGGCCTCACAATCGTCTTCAGTCGTCATACCATCACATTTTGAGTGCAGCCAACTATGAGAAGGAAGAGAATTCTGGTTAAATGATTTTGAATAAGTATTAAATTGATAACAAACCGATTGCATTGAATGCATTGAATAATTAGATCACTTTCGGAATAATCTGTTTGACAGGCCGGACATGTACACTGGCTGGCACAGGGACCACATTCGGTATAGTTCTTTTGCCAAAGTGATCCATAACCAGGGGTTGTGGCCTTGCATTTGAAGCAAATCACACACCAGCGACACTTCCAGGTGCCCTGCGGTACGTCAACTAAAGGTGGATCTAAACAGTATGTGTGGTAACTAATGTCACAGTCATCACAGAGGAGAAGACGTGCCTCATCGTGAGGTTGACCACAACCCTCACAGACAGTGCACTCCAAACAACGCCAGCCTTTATTTAGAACTACTTTTGTTACTTTTATATTAACACAAAAAGGATGATAACATTGTCCGCATTGGGAACACGATATAAGTCGCCCCTCTTCTGTCTGACCCAAACTGCCGCACATCGCACACAAATCCTGCGACAAAACAAATTCGTCTTTAACTGAACAGAGAATCACTTTGTTTTCATTTGCCGGGTCGTCGTCTTTGATTTTTTCTTTGATTTCACAGTCCTGACCGGTAGCACAGGAGCTCCCAATCATTCCCGAAGCGCTCATTGCCAAATTACTAGAGGGACCGGCGAATGCTTTGAATTTAGTCTTAGGGCCCCGTTTGCGTCTAAATTCTACAGTTTTGGCTCTCTTTCTTCCGGGAAATTTTCCGCCCCTTATCTTCCCTCCAAAAAGTCTTTTCTTCCCGGAGAGCTTACCACTGATTGGAACTGGAGGTCGAATTAGTGACATACTATTATTTGAAATATTTTGATTCGGCTTCGATTCCAATGGAGTTTCGGAAACTGAACTAAAAGGTTGGACTTCAATGTTATCAAAACTACTTCCCAGAGAATCTTCAGTAAAAGAGCCGAACGATTCCCGACTGGCGTTAAATATATTATCGGGAAGACCTGTATTCACGAAATCCTCTTTCATATCGCCGACAGAAGCACTGGAAGTTTCACATACTTTGCAAACATAGTTATTGGCGATTTGGGCGATGAGATCATTGCGTTGACTTAGTTTTGGTTCGCAGTTCGGATGAATCAGTTTCCGACAAGTGATGCACTGAAGCATTTCGCTCTGACAGGCCTGGCGGTAGGCCTTCCCACAGATAGGACACGAACTACCCTTATTTCGCTGTTGATAGCAACTGTCGCAAACGGTGTAATTCATATGCCATCGAGAACTGGGGCCGTTACCAGGAGTACGGGCTCCACAATCCCCACACGCGCGACAATCCTTGCACTTCCAGCCGTGTTTGGGAACCGTTGACATCATTGGGCGCAAACAGAATATATGATATCCCTTATCACACGTATCGCAAACTAACATTTTGTTATCATCTCCCGGTTGATGACATGTTTGACATATTTTGCATTCGGGGCACTGCCAGCCAGCCCTGACACTAGCTGTTACGGCTACTGGAGGGTCTAAGCATAAGCCGTGATAATGATGTCCACAACTCGTACAGAACAATAGATCAGATATATTTCCCGATTTTTTACAGTTTATACAATTGGCTTCACTTTTGGAAAGAGTTATGGCTTGCGATGAATGTAAGACACATAACAATGTAAGCGATTCAATGTCTTGAAATGTGCCGCTAATTACAGCACAGGCGTAATGATAGACTCGACTGCATTTTTGTGTCGTCGCCTGACACCCGATCGTTGCGCCCAATTTGCGGCAATGATGGCATCGTTGCTGAGATCCCAAACAAACAGCTTTATCTACATTAAGGAACTGAAACTTTTCATTTTGACGGACGCCTTCAGACCAGGCGACGCAACAATGATGTGCCCAACACTGACCGTTCACTTCAAATAAGTTCATAATTGCCGACTCGTCGCTAAACCCAATTACACTCAACTCATCCATTGGACCGGAAATTACCTGCTTTTGTACATCAGTTCCTCTCCTAATAAATTTTGAATTTGAATTTCCACTCGCTTTCGGTTTATAAAATAAAAATAGTTTAGAAAAATCGCTAAGAATTTAATAAACGATTACATACCGCTTCGAACGGGAGAGTTCATACTAGTGCTGTCGGAGGAACTGCCAGCTAATGAATCATTTTCTGGTGATCTTCGGGGTCGAGCTAACCGTTTGGATGGACTGAAACCAGGAGTAGGTTCACAACAAACCAGTTTTCCCAAACCGAGGGATGAATTTTCAGTCAAATTGCAAAAAATACAAACTTTCAAATTGGTTTCGATTTCATTATTAGAATCGTCGGAATTACTGATTGAAAGGTTTGAATTAATTTGCGAACAAAAACTCCCCGAAGATATTGTGAGCTCAACGCGACCCGAATCAGACGGTATTCTGGGGATGGCGTTTCCGGAGACGGGTTTTATTGAAAGTCCGGAACCGATATTAAATGAACTTAAACTTGATATCGGTTTTATTGACTGCATTTCATTCGTTAGATTAGATCCGGCGCTCAAAACATTCAATGTTTTTCGACCCCTCATTCGGGGCCGACCGGGAAATAAATTTTTTCGTTGAACCGGAACTTTTCCATCTTTTCGTGGTCTTCCCGGTCCTCGTTTTGATGGAATGGGAGGAACGGGCGATATTGTGACCGACGATTGTGAGTGACTTTTGTTGGAAACACTTGTTTGGGCCAAAAGACTGGATTCAAAGGGCAGTCGAATCGGATTAATTGAAACAATCGGTTCGAGCGATACAGATCTGGAGGTATCGCTCATAATAGAGGGTAAATTGTCGTCACAATCATCGGCCAAATCGCCGAACAGAGTGTCGTTTGCGTCCAACTGAGCGAATATCGAATTGTCATCGCTTTGAGAACTGGTCCGTCGGGACAACAAATCGATCTCGAGTTCGGCCGAACCTATTGTTAAGTCAACTGTTATTATAAACAATTGAATTAAAAATCAAAAACAGAATTGAATTGAAAATCAAATAAAAATAAATAATTAATTAATAAATAAATGAAAACATAAATCGATTTGAAATCAAATCAAAATCGATATCAATATTGATATTAAATAATTTGTAAATAAATCAAAACAAACCGAAATCCGAAGAATTTTGACGATTTTGGTCATCAATAGTATTGTCGACATTTATATCCATTTGATTTTGACCACAATATTAACAATTATTAATTAATCAAATGATATGAAATCGAAAGCAATTTTCGATTATTTAGTATTGAATTAAATTCAAAATTCATTGCATTTTATTTATATTTTGTTTATTTTTAAAAAATATTAAAATTTATTAAAAATTTATTAAACAAACAGTTATTCACATAATTATAATACAATTAATAAAACAATATTAATATAATATTAAATTAAAACTAAAACTAAAATATCGGTAATTATTGGAAAAGCGATTACTATTTGAAGACATGATTGGATTGAATCGAGAGAAAAGTTTTGTAGTTTTGTTTCACTCAACTTATTATGAAATCTATAGACGCTATACAACACTATAACACTATAGCTGTATAACACTATAGTAGTATAGCTGTAGCTGTTTAGCTGTCTAGTGCTCTGCCTGTGCTGTGCCTGTGCTGCTGTGCCTGTGCTCTGCCTATGCCTGCGCTCTGCCTCTACAGTGCAGCTCTGCTCTGGCTGTGCTTTGCCTCTACTGTACTTTGCCTGTGCTATGCCTATGCCTATGCTATGTATGCCTCCATCCAATCCATCCATAACTATACCTAATGCTGTTCTGTTGGATACGACTTGAAGGTCAGCCTAACTGTGCAACACATCCACTGCCATATTGGAGACAGTGGTGAGCGGCACAAGCAGTGCAAACACATTTACAGGCGACTGCCGGCAACCACTAGAATATTCAGTATTTACCTCTACCCAAACTTTTGTCCACTTTTTAATATTTCATTTAATTATAAGCAATCGATTGATTTTTGGATTAAATCAAAATTCATTAATTGTTTAATTTGAACGACAGCTGTATATCCTATGAAACGTTTGAAAACGTATTTACATTAGAACTGAATTTACATAAGAGACTGAATCACCGACAGCTGACAGCCTATTATTATAATACCATTCATTTTAGTTTAGTCTAATAATCAATTAATATTCAAATAATTAAAATTGTAGTAAATTTAATCTAAATAATATTGTTTATAATAAATTCTGGTACACTCGAACTCTATTTGATCAGATACATTGACCTGGGATTAGGCCATTAGAAACTTCAGACTTAACTGATAAAAGATTATAATTTGGAAATACAAAAATTAGATAATTTCCTATTAGATCCCATGTAATTCAGACTTATTTTAAGAATAAAACAGATGTAATGCATTCAATTTCATATTGTCATTGATATAACAAGTATAAGTAAAGTAAAGTATAAATTCTGTGGTATAATTCCATATCAGATAAATTATCGATGATAATATGATTAAATAATAATGATCACACTTATGTGTTCATTATTAAAATATAATTTATCTGATCAATACATATGTACAGAATTTGTTATACCGGTAGACTATATCAATGTAATAATACTTTATTTTAATAAGTAGAATAAGTAAGTTAGTTGTAGTTGTAAAAGGGATATACCCTTGGATACGATTATTCTATTCTCACCTATATTTTTGTCTAGTATTGACTAATTGTTCAAAAAATATTCAGAATTTTCAAAAAAAAATGGTTTTAATTCTCATAGAATTGATGTTTCAAATTGAAAGTAAAACATTAATATAATTGTATTAATATTTTAGTACTTTTAGTATACAATAATTTGTGTTGATTTAAATGATTCAAAATAAAATATTTGAAAATAGCGCTCAAAAGCATTGAGTCTCTGATTGGCTTCAATTGAAAGCAAACTTTGAACACATTTTAAATATTGTTACAGTAATAAACAATGGCTTCAATTGAGTTGTTATCGGATGAAGGCTTGCGATCAGACGGTCGTCGACCCGAAGAAGTCCGTAAAATGAGTTGTAGTTTCGGTGTTTTTGATCAGTCGGACGGTTCCGCTTATGTAGAGTTGGGAAACACCAGAGTATTGGCCGCTGTTTACGGTCCGCACGAAATACGCGGCGCCCGATCTAAGGCCAGACACGACAGGGCTCTGATTAACTGCCAGTACTCTATGGCCACATTCAGCACATCCGAGAGAAAGCGTCGGCCGCGAGGAGACTATCGGTCGCAGGAAATCACATCAAACCTTCGCCAAGTGTTCGATAACGCCATTCTTACCGAACTGTTCCCACACTCGCAGATCGATATATTCCTGGAAGTGCTTCAGTCAGACGGCAGTAATTACAGCGCGTGCGTCAATGCGGCCACTCTGGCCTTAATTCACGCGGGAATACCCATCAAAGACGTGGTCTGTGCCTGTTCTGCCACTTTCATCAACGATCACCCATTGGTTGACGTCAATTATGTCGAAGAATCGATTGGTTCGGGACCTGTACTTACGATCGCATTATTGCCCAAAACTAAACAAATTCTTTCGATGGAATCAAGTGGTCGAATGCACTCGACTTCTGTCCAAAAAGTAATGGAGTCGGCAATGACTGGATGTCAGGAAATACTCCAAATAATGAAAGCATCGATTTTAAGTCATATCAAAGAATTGAATAAATAATGAAGACTTTAATTTCAATCAATTTCTGATTTTATTTAATTAATTTAAATATAGAAAAAGATTAAACGAATGACAATTTATTTAAGAGATGTTTGGCCTAACTTTTGGCCGCTTTCTCCCTTTCCTTTTCCTTTTTGGTCGCTTCGGCCTTCAGTTCCTCTTCTTTTTCGAACTCCTTTATCAGTGCCGTCACCTCTTGTTGGGGCAAAATTCTGATTTTGGTTTTGTTGTTATCCCGGGTCAGAGTTGCCATTTCCACTGAAACACACATTTTATAAATCAAAACAATCGGAAAATTAATTTAAAGTAACGAACATTTATCAGAAGTGAGTTTAGTTGTGTCCAGCGTTTTGCTCAACACTTTCACAGTCAATCCCAGCGCCTCTTTCAGAGTAGTGGAGCCCTCTTTATACTCCTGTTTAAGTATGGATACGGCGGCGGGACTGTTGTTGCCAATGCAGGTCGCTTTCCAACCGCCGTAATTACCGCTCGGATCCGACTGATAGAGTTGAAAGCCGTAGTGTTTATCCCAACCCATATACAGAATGGAAACACCGAACGGACGCTTTCCTCCATACTGTGTGTACGCCTGTTTCAGATCACACAACCAACTGACCAGTCGTTCGCACGGAATGCTCTCTCCGTATTGAAGAAGATATCTCTGCGCTATTTGTCTCAACTCATTTGTCAGGACATTGGCGTCGGATGTGATACCGGCGACACTACAGGCCATATCCCTATACATTAAGAAGATGACAGACATTAGACAATAGTTGAGTTGAGAGTCAGTAATGACTAATTGATTGAATACTCGTGTAATTTATAGATTTTCTCCGAATTGAAGATTTCATCCAAAAGTTTATTTGTGTTTCTCTTCTCTGCGGCCAAAACAATGCCATCGGAGGCCAGTATTCCAAGACATGTGCCCGCGTGACCGATAGCTTCCATCGCGTACTCCACTTGATATAGACGTCCTTAAGTTAATTAAATTAAGATAACATTAGTTTCATACAAATCAACTCTTGAAGATGTCTTACCTTCGGGTGAGAAGATAGTGGTTCGCGAGTCATAGCGCCGGGCCTTCAATCAAAATAAACAGTAATTATGAGGAAATATTTTGTTTAGTTTTAATTTGTTTACCATTTTTTATCTTAATTTCAATTAATTTAATTGAATGACAAAACAAAGTGAATGACAAATGAATCAAAAGTTTTCACTAAATTGTATGAATCAGTGAATCAGCAATTCTTTTGGTGAGCTTTCAATCATTTAAACTTTGTTTTGAATGCATTCAAAACAATCGAATGACAAAACATTCAAATATTTAGCCCCCGATTCAAACAAAGCAATAAAATCTTTGGGATTATGTATAGAGTATAACAATACAAACAAATTGCCCCCAATTTTTCATTTTTCTATAGTTTTTGTGTATACTTTTATAATTCATAGAAGACGTATTGTAATAAATAGTAAAACTTAAACTCTGCAATGATTTCTATATTTTGACATTAAGTTTAAGTTAATATCATTATAATTAGAAGATTAGTCTATTAAAAGATCTCAGAAATAATTAAATCAATTAATCTTTTATAAAAATAAAGCTATTAATGCATTTTAATTACTTCTATTTGGAAATAATCAATTTAAGCCTTATATTTTAATAACTCAAAAAATTGCCCTGCTTTATTTATTTAGTTATAAAGTTGCTTTATTTGACATTTTGATCTATGATTTTCAGGTTTAAAAGTATAGCAAAGTTTATTCAAGTTTTAAATCATTGAAAGATTCTTTGAATCATTAAATAAAGATTGCTTACTATTAAGCCGCAAAATAGTTAATTCAAAATCACGTGCCTAAGATTCCATTGTTAGGATCCGT
>JAQFYS010000113.1:0-11403 GCA_034694945.1 Carabodes femoralis | reverse complement strand
AAATCTTATTTAATTAAAATATCTATCTTTTTATTACAACTAATAATTTCTGAATTTGAAGTTCCATTCATTAAATAGTAATTTATTTCAAGACATTTGATATGATTTTGAAAATAATGAAATTAAAAAAAATAATTGAATGAACTATTTTGTTGATTGTTTTTAGTTTAATTAAATTAAATCAGAAATATATTTATAAATAACACAAAACTTGAAAATATTTTCCTTTTTATAGTTATCAAAAATTTGTACTTTTTATTGATTATGAATTCTCACGAATCTTTGTCTCATTCCATATCTATGGAACAGAATTATAGTGAAGAGTAAAGGAGTTGACGGTTTGCAGTGTTATCTAAGCGAAGCACCATTATGTTGGTCAACCTCAACCTAAACCAACACTCCAATTGTCTGAGTTGTGAGCAATTTATAGAATAGTTATGTAAGTAAAAAAGGACAAAGACATAGACATAGAGATTGTCTTTGAGGTACGCCTTCTAAATGCACGAAAGCATTCAAAGCACAAATGCAACCAAAAAAGAGTCACAAATTGGGCAAAAAAATCAACTCAACTCTCGTTGCGATTCATTAAAATCCTCTATTTTTTCAACTTTTGTCAAAACTTTTAAAATATTTTTAAATAATTTTCTATAAATAATACAAAATTTAAAGGAATTTCCCATTTTATTTGATTTCAGGAAAATTGAAATTCTATAGAATCCAATTATAATCACCTCTACATTGAATGCACTATTTTTTTAGAGTATATTTAAGTAATCTTTTGTGAAATTTCTTAGAAATTTGATTCATAATAATGGTTTAAATAAGATTTCAAAGTCATATAATTGACCGAAAAATTGGTGCAAAGAATATGAAGTATTCAAAGTATTGTTGATTTTGAGGCCAACTAAATGTTAACTAAATTAAGTGAATATTATTCTCATTTATTGAAATATTTATAAGTCATCAAAAATAAGTATAAAAAGTGATCGTTAAAAGTTAGTGTTTTATATTGTTATGTTAGGCCAGTGTAGGGACTGTCAGATTTAAAAGAGCATTTTCACGCCTGGCTATCAGTGTTGGGTTGTCGAGCAACTGGTCCGTGAATCCCTCTGCAAAAACTGATTGCATGAACAAACATAAAGAACTTCTAGCTTTCAAAACTCATTGTAAGCACACCTGATATGAAAATAAAACAAAAAATCTCTGTTTGACTTAAATATCACAATACAATGGATTTGATGTAATCGTTTTACGAATATATTGACGGCTAATGAAAGTTATCGTTTGGAAATTAAACTATTTTTGTGAATAAAATGATTGAAATTATTAGAAATCAAAGGTATTCACAAACGATTCCAATCATTTGTTAATTTTGTTTTTAAGTAAAATAAATAAATTGATGGAAATAAAAATGAATAAATTGAAAGCTAAGACTTGAATAACTGGCGTTCAATTAAAAAATATCTGAGAATAGCCTCCAAAAAGCTTTTTGAATCAGGCTTTGAATAACTATTAAAAATGTTGCGTTTGTCACAACTCGACTCCACTTTCTCTTTATTTTTACAACAAGTCTTCAGAGAGACTGTAAAGTAATATCAGAATAAGTTTTGCTAACATTTCTTATTTGTTATAAATCGAGGCACGCATTGGGGTGTTTAGTGCCCCCAACCATTCGAAGGTCAGACATGAGGCCAAAGTGGCACAAAGAGTACTGTAGTAGTGAAAGCAAACATATAACAAATACAAGTTTTCTTTGATGCCTGTCCTCTGCTTACATCACATCACATCACGTCTCAATAAGGAATATATGATATCACAAAATATTATATTAAGAACATTGCTTTCATGTGATCATTACCTATACATACAAAATACAAATTAATGATCACTGAATGCTGTGAATGCTAACAGAATATATACAGAATACTAAACGCTAACACATTTTTAAATCATTTTACAATTTCATTAAATGTTTTTTTTGGAAATTAATTAATTAAGAAAATATTATAGCGATGTGTGAAATATGGTATTAAAATAGTTTTAAGAGATTTATTTGAAGAGAAAACTAGTTTTTGATATAATTGAGAGATTCATACGATTATTATTTAGATAATCAGATCTGAAATGTTTAGTCAATTAATTGCTGGCATCTAATGGTTGACTACATTATTGGTTTAGATAACAAACAAATATTGTTTTGTAGCCAAATCTAACATCACATGAGATGAGTATATCTGTGAAACATATTCGCGATTTAGAACAAAGACAATGAATTAGAGGGAATTAGGAGGGATTCAGACATACCAGCCCTACATAACACCAGAGGAGAGTCTGTTAACGATAACAGATTATATTTTACATTTAGTGGTTATGCAGAGAATAAAAATTATTTGCAAATATATTATAGACTTTCCATAACAGCATTAGAGTAATGGAAAATAAAAGGAAATCGAGAGCAGAGAAAGTGAGAGCTGAGAGGGAGAGGAGGAGAGGGCGACAGACAATACATTTTATCATCAAATTCAATGTCTAATTCTTTATGAACACTATTCCAAAGCGAACATAAATTGGATCGTTTTGCAAATGCAGTCATATTTTGTTTGAAGTCAGTCTAGTCTGCAATAACCCAATGAATGATTGCTTTCTTAAAATAGGTTTTAACCTCATCTTCACTTAGAATTACAAACTATGTTCACATTCCCTACAAAAACGTGGGAAATATTTTAGCAAAAAAGAAAAAAATGAGTAAAAAACGCTTTAAATACTCTGTTATTTTCGTTATTCACAAACAGTATCGATGTCTTAAGTATACATAAAAAGATTTTCATCAAAATTTAATAATAATAAAAATTTGATTAAACAGATAGAAATCTATACTTTAAATATTTGAAGTGAATATTCAGGAAAATGGTATTTAATATTAAATTCTTGGATGAGTTTGAGTTTTGAACAGAAATTATTGGAAGTTTGGTATAAATTATTAATTATTTAAAATGCATTGATTATACTCTATACTCGATTTATTCAAAAATATTCAAATAAAATACTTTGAAATTTAAATTCTTGTAATAATTCTATGAAATTATTGAATTATTTGAACAAAATTTTTTAGAATTAATTTAATTATAAAAGCATTGAAAGTATATTCTATTAGTATTGGTATTAAAATAATGGTTTACCTGTAGTGAAGAGCACAATGGCCTTCAGACAGCTATATTCAGCGGCGTCGACGTGCAAGGCTTTCAGCTTTTCTACTTGTTCCTGTTCATATCAAATCAGAATAGATATCAAGACGTGAGTCACACTTATATAAAAGTTTTTCTTTTTAAATCATTTTTAAACATTATTTTCAATTAGTATTTAATTGAAAACATTAGTCAAATAGTATGCAAAGAAGTAATGAAGTAATGGATTACCTGAAAGATGCGGATGTGGTCCATGAAGGCGACCACCCGGTCCGCAGCCATCGGACTGAATCAACATTAATGTTAATTAGATGCGATCAACTAATAGTTAGATGAGATAATCAATACCTGGCATGAAGTCCGGCGGCGGCCAGAAGTGGTGCCACATGTAAGGGCATCGAACACTGGGATGCATTCAACACAAACAATTCACTCCACACTAGTCTTAGAAGCGCGACCTGATCTGTCACTTGAAGATCAGGAAAGAATGGTATATTTCTGGCCCATTCGACAGCACTAAACAATAGTCTGGCGGCCAATTCGCACATATTGTCGATTCCCATAATATTGTTGGGTTGCATACATTGGGAATAACGTGACGGCGGATATGGTTCTGCTCTTAGTAGTAATGATATAAAACTTGATAAATATGAATGTCCATTAAGTGTGTCTCCATTTGTGAGGGCCATCTGACCGGGCAGAGTGTGGCCATGAGTAGGCGGAACGCGACCCCGTTGTACCGCTAAACGAAAGAAGCAAGGTGCAATACAATTACTATTTCTTATCGAACCAACACTATTATTATTTTTGTTTCTCAAATGCATCGGTACAGACATTATAACTATGGTATTACTGCTCAGACATCAAATAAATTAAGATTTTATTAGATATATTAGAATAGGGAAGAACTTAACGAACTATAAAATATGATTGAATGACAAGAATTTATTAAACTATTAACTAAACCATTGAATGCTTTTCACAAGTAATTCAATTGCAATATCACTCTCTCCTCATAAGAATATATCAAACAATTCTTATTCATAGACAAATTAATTGTATCATTAGTTCGGTTCTAAATTTTGTTGGAAATTAATTTCGCACAAATTATAAGCGCTTTATTCAAAACGTTAAAACTTTTCCGATAGAAGAAGAAATTGGAAAACAATGAATGCAATTGTGATTAATAATTAAAATGCTTAAGAATTGTTATGGAATTACACAGATATCTATTTGTCTGATGTCTACTCAATTGAAGAATTGAAAAGTAGTTTCGAATACATCTAAAACACTATTATTAAGACTAAACCCGACAAACAAACCGAGAATGAAAAAAGGGAGAGAAAATGCGATAATATTTTGTTCAATACTCTGTAGTATACATTAGTTTTGAAAATATATTTTTCAAAGTCATGCGCGAAAAGTCGTTTTGTCGAAAAATGTATTTTATATGAATTCATGAAATCAAAAAGAAAAGAAAAATATATATCTTTGGAAAGAAGAGTTCGGGAGTGGCGCAGACGCCGCACACAACTAACCAAATCTAACACTACTAACGATAAACAAAGTTAAGATCCAATACTAACACCAAACAAGACATGCAATCGACTGTGCATTCTGTTAGCGTCTGTTTATATTAATACTAAATTATAATGTACTAGAGTTTAGTAGTTTAGAGATAGCAGATCGAGAGAACCTTGGATTCAATACAATCCATATTAATATTAACTTATCTGTGATTTGAAGGCATAAATTCAACTAAATTTTACTGCTTTTCGATTGTCTCTCATATAATATTATATTAATACATAAATATTGCATTGAGTCTAAAGTCAGTAATACTAAGGAGTAATCGAGTGTAACAGTTATTTAAAATACTAAAAGACGAGAACACTATTGGAAACTAAATCAGAAATAGTTTCACTCTATAACAACTTGTGATCATCAGATAATCATTTTTCAATCTAAATATATCCGACTTTTAGTTATTTTATTAAATATTAAAATTATTAATAACATATCAAATGTAAGCTAAATATTTATAAATGAAATCCAACTCAAAGAAATTTATTAGATAACACAAAACCAAAACCAAATGGTATTTAATATATTCTGAATAAATAAGTTATTTATAAGAATAGCGAAACGTATTCTCATTACGACCTTCAATATAAATACTGAACACAATTGCAATCAAAAATTCAATAATAATTGACCGAAAATTTAGCGAATCATTAGAATTACTAGAATTATAGAATTAACAAATCTAGACGACTCATGCTATTGTGCCGGTGCTGACAAAAGGTGCGATTGTCTGACCTGTATATATATTACCTTCTCTGCGCATTCCCATTTTTAGGCACTTTTTTAATCGGCAAAATTGGCATTGATTTCGGTGGTGTTGATCAATGGGACAGTTTCTGTTGCCCCTACATGTATAGGTCAGGTTTCGACGGACACTTCGCTTAAAGAACGATTTGCATCCCTCGCACGTGAATTGTCCGTAATGTTTGCCACTACTCTTATCACCACAAACTACACATTCAATATGTTGGCCACTCTTGTCGGTGCCGGTCGGTGTCGATGGCAGTGCCGGAGGACCGTTGACCGTAGAGTTGGCGTGTATTTCACTATCGATTGAAGCCGAATGTGGTTCTCCACGCCATGAGGAAACTGCTACCAATGCCATAGTAGACCAACTGATGAATCCAATGACTGAAGATGTGAATGTGAATAATGCCTATGAGGTGTCGATTCTTGTGGTGATAGAGTTGAAGATGACTTTTGAGAATACGATGACAATTGAGAAAACATTCATAAAATATTTAATTAGAACTGAGAACTGACAGTGAATGCTATGAATGAATGTATGTTTCAAACGATTTCCAATTATTTCGAATTAACATTATTTTATTATAGACTTAATTCTCATATATTTTTCAATATTAACCAAAATTATATTAAAATTGTTTTCCAAACATTTAATATTAAAAACATTGGAATCAAATAAAACACATTTTGAATAGAAAAAACTTTTTAAAAAAATTGTTTAAAATATTTATAAGAGTTGTTAATAAAGGAGAAATGTGTGCATTGAAGAGAAAATAGTTTAGACACCAGTGAGAGCCTAAGTCAGGCTGTAGTCTATGAGAGAAGTGGCAGTTCTCTGGTTGTAAGGACTGGTATGGTCGACTCCCCTCTGCTAAATGATGATCCCAAGGTTAAGTTACTTTAGGTCCGCTCAGTTGCCTGCGCTCCCACTAACTTGTTGTTGATGTTGTTGTTGCAAAGTTGGACGCATACCAACAAAGTTTCAAAAGTCCCGTAACTGAAGAATGCGCAGTCAGTGCTGTCAGTGCTGTCAGGGCTACTATTCTTGACATCGTTAGACATTAGACTTACAATACAGCAGACAATTGGCTATAAGTTTACATATTAGACACTCACAACCCGTTAAACAAAACTTAAGCCAAAGACAATCGGCGGTCAACTAATCTGAAGGTATAAAAAGTTTAGTTAACACTAAATAGTTATAAAAAGTGGAGAAAAGAAGTGCAGAAAAAGTATTTGATTCTGAATTAGTGTAGAGAAGTGTCGCTCAAAGTATTACTGAATTACTGACAACAATATTACGGTCAGTATATGAATGGCAATATTCGGCTATAAGATAGAGGCGACGCGCCAACAGAGACGCCCTGATCTTTTGGATAGGAGGTGCGATCTAAGGCCAGACACGCAGCGAATGGTCGGCTCTCGCAAAACAGTTGAGCGATGAACTATGACACTGATGGTCGTCATGGATACACATTGGATGCCATTCAAACTTGTGTTTCAATATTCTGATACCGGGTTGAGAGGGAATGCTATGCCTGTCGTTTAGAGTTCAAGAAGTATATTACAGATATAATGGCTGTCTGTGTGGCGGTCGTGGCCTCCAGGCAATCAGGGCATGACTCCGAGCACTGCAACCTAACTCTCAATCCAATTGCCAACCATTGCCACCACTGCCAACGCATGAACACCGCCTCAAACACTGCTCACGTCAGACAATGCTCACCACAAACACCATAAACACTACTGATCTGATCATTACTCGACTCGAGTGAGACACACACTCACACACAGAACACAGAATACAGAAATACAGAGAACACTGTTATGTCACTGATGTGCCTGAACTATGCTATCTTCAAGCATACAGAACCATAGAGTATACAGTGCTATGCAGTGCTGTACTGTGTCTGCTCTGCTGCCAACACCACTATCTCTCTATACTTCACATTTTTCAACATTAATTACTAAATTGACAAAAGAATTGTTCATTAACTTTGAAGATACTTATAATTACTCTAATTTAATACATTAAAACCAAATGACAGAATTTTTAAACATTTTATCAAGAATTTGATACCAATTATATTCCAACGAATATATTCTCAGTTAATAAATAAAAGCAAAAATTTTATAAAAATTTTATGAATTGTAAGAATAATATAAATAAGAAATGAAATCTGATTTTAGGAATAGAAGCGCAAAACTTTGACCGACTTTTAATCAAATGAAATGATTTTAAGGATGCGATGAATGAATGCTATTTTTTGATAGTTTTGGTTCTGGTTTTAGTTGAGTCAAACTTATGCATAACTGACTCAGACATTATCGTTCGCTCCAAACCTCAAACATATAATATATTCGGTCTTCTCTTTCTATGCTCTTTCTCTTTCAATGTTTCCCCTTTGGAGAACCCCTATTATGAATAGGGACTCCCGAAGCGAAAAATATTAATCAAAATAGCCTGAAATGTATGCATATATAAAGGGGAGGCAAACCACATAACCGCACGATTTAGGACCAAATATACATTTACACATCACTCACAGCCTAACGCAGTATCTGTGATGTTAGCACTGCTCTTACTTGTAGTGCCAGATAGACAGAGGAGAGCAATAGAGAGAGCACAGAGAGGAGAGACTGGAGAGAGCGAAAGAGAGTGGCTCAGAGTCAGAGTCTGGTCTGGTGTGGCACTACTAGTTGTGCACTACAACAGTACACTACAAACTACTACAAACATTGTGTGCAATGCGCTCCCTTTAAATCACGAAAAGCACGATTTGCAAAATGAATTCATATTAAATGAATAATACAATTGCACCGAATCGAGAGAGAGACTGGGAGAGACCCAATCGAGAGAGCGAGAGCGAGAGCGAGAGAGAGAGAGAGAGAGAGAGAGAGAGAGAGAGAGAGAGAGAGAGAGAGAGAGAGAGAGAGAAAGTGTTGGCGAGAATTATGTTTAAGACTTATATATTGAACAGATTTGTGGTCTAATTTGTATGACGTCTATAACGCTTCTAATGTGCGGCAGATGTGAACAAAATATTATTCAATCAAATATTGAATATTTAAAAGTCTGGACGAGAAGAGTGTAAATGCAAATCATGGGCTGACGACCACTACATTGAAAGTCTCTTATTTGGGAATATAAAGTGGGACCGAATCATCACTTATACGAAGTGGTTAGAGTGAGAGAGAGACTGAGCCCTTCTTTTCAATTTGTTGGGCACTCATCCATTGGTCTCCTCATTGGTAAAGCACATCAATTAGCAGTATTAGAGTATTACTAACGCTTTACTCTATTGGAAATGCTTTTGCTCTCAACAGTAGTCTAGAATAGTGGTTAGATATCTAAAGGGTTGGCAATTGTGAGCCGAGAGCACCGATAGTGTAGACAGAGCTCATGGGGATCATTGTGTTTATTATAATCTAGTGGTCACTGCATTCAATGACAGGTCTATTTGTTAGAGAACACAATCGTTACAACTGTTGTAAAGTTAGTCTATTATAAGCGACATAACAATAAACTACAGAACTCTTTGTTCAAAAGTTGACTTCAATTTATAACATAAAAAGATCTGTAAAAGTGATAATAATTTAACGCATCAAAACCAAACCCGATTCTCATCACATACTCTTAGAGTCTGTTAAATATATCAATTCTTTAGTAAAGGCCAGTGAACACAGTGAACACTATCCTATCCTTTTGACCAAAGCTTGTCTCGATATGGGAGAAGAGAACCAGGAATTTCATCTCTTTTTCCTTTCATTGCGAACCAAAGGTTGAATCCGACTGAAGAGAAAAGGAAAACACATTATCAGTGAAGTGTAACCAAAAGTTTTTATTTATGCCTTACACTACAGTATATGTCATTTAATATTTAAGTTCACAATTTGTGTTCATAACTAACAGTGAAAATCATAAACAGAGTAAATGTCACTCTTTTGCCAAAATCACGGCAACAGAGAAGAGCAGGAAATGAGAATTCGGTCTCTTTATTACTGAACCAAACCATTGTCTGAACCATTGGCTTTGTTTGCATTTAACTAACCAACAAAATTTAATTTACTATTTTAAACAAAATCCAATAATTCAAATATTATTTAAATATTGATTTTTCTATTTCTAATTCTAACAAATCTTTTTTAAACATTTCAAACACATTCCTTCTGACTATTATAATACGGTATTATTAATACCTAAAAGTTTATATCTTAAGTATATACTCTGTAAGTGCTAAATGTTTCAAATTCTATCATATATTCAATAATCAGATCAAATGGTATTGTTTTCAATTAACATTTCTTTTCTATTATAAATCGATGAACAAAAATATTTGGACTAATAAGTGGTGACCTGAAAATAGAGAGAAGCGCTGATAATAATGACTGGGAGTCACAGTCGGCTTACTTGACGGAAACGACTAATTAATTATTCTTCGCACAGACAACACATTGGCTTTGACTTTAGGGCAGTTCACCGGTTAATAGGGTTTAATTTAAGCATTACATACAATAGTTTTCACATTTTTAATTGTTATACAATACTAATTATGGTTAATATAAATATTACATTCAATTTATACAATAAACATACTTAAGGTTATAATCAAAATTTTTAGATCAAATTCTTTACTCTCAGAAACAATTGAATAAAATTTAAATAATTTTTGGTATTATTTGGTTTTTCAGAAATAAAACTGAAAAATTAGTGAATAGAGGGGTCATTTGGTCTCAAATTTAAAGTTAAACTTAACCGACTCAGTCAAGCAAATAGATAGGTTCTGTCTTGAGGGCACACCAATTACTACAACAAACCTTAGACCAGATATGAAGCAAACAAATTGTTAAACAGACGCTACAAACGAACAATAAGAATATGAAAGAGAAGAGAAAGTTTGCAGAAATATTATTTCGAAATACATTTGCCTTCTTTGCCTCTGAAAAAATCATTCTAAACCTGATTAGAACTGGATTTGATTGACATCACATTTTCAGATCTCTTTGATTGTCGACTAATTTAATGAAGAACTAACAGTTCTTTTAAATTTATATTTAATTTAATTAGCGAACATAAATTATCCAGGATGTGATAATTATTTTCTACAATTATAATTCAAAACAAGACCATTACTTTAATAATTTTATTCTATAAATAAGTGATATTAACCTTTACTATCGATTTTGATATTATATGATACGAAAATATTATAGGACTTTGCATTAAATTACTAATTATTATATAATTGATATTAATATCGCAATAATTTTAAAATCTGTCAAATATTAAAAACATTTTAAACGTTTATTATAAATATGACTAAATTTATAATATTTTCATTCAGATATTTCTAAATTTTGGTAATAAGTTATAACTGAAAAGTAGATTTTATATTTTATTATTTGATTTTTGATAAACGAGAAATGTTGAAAAATCACCTCAAGTTCTTAGCTGTCTTAAATATTTAGTTGATTAACCTGAACAAATTGGGCAATATTTTAGTGGATAAACATTATTCTAATAAACATATTATTTTTAAGCCATAGTTTTTTATTTTTATTCATTTACTAAATCGGTTTATTTCGAAAATCAAAAATATTAAATATAATAATAAATTTTATTGAAGCAATGAATTTGTAATTTAACCAAAGCTTAAAATAAATATTAATTTTTAAAATTAAGAGATATTCAAAAACATTCAGCATTGGATGATAAAAAATTCAATAAACATTTAAAATATGGATGAAAATTTAGTCTAAATTTTAACAAAGAAACAATTTTCTACATTTATTAAAGAATAGATTAATAAATGAATTATAATTTTCAATATGTATTAATAGAACTTTACATTTAAAATTAAATCTTCATAAAAATTGTATTTTCAAT
>JAQFYS010000112.1:0-11419 GCA_034694945.1 Carabodes femoralis | reverse complement strand
CACTCTTCAAGAGGCAAAATAGAACTGCCGGCTCTCTCACAAAATACTGATTATAATCAATTATAAAAGTTTAACAAATCGTAGGGCGGGTATTTAGAGCTGGAAAAACATTCAGCATTATATATTTTTAAAATTTTCCAACAAGTGAATATATTTTTCGGTCAAAAAATTCTTAAAATGATTTTCGGTCAAGTGGTCACACAGTTGTATGTGATTCGGTCAAGTGGTCACTTTTTTCGGTCAAGTGGTTATTCGGTCAAATGGTCATTCGGTCAAATGGTTATTCGGTCAAGTGGTTATTCGGTCTTCCGGTATATAACCAATCAAATTATTTAACTCCTAAAGCGAGATCACCTAAGCGAACTATAAAAACGAGAGCAAAAAAACTTGGTGCTATTAAAAAAATTAAAGATCATTATGAAAGTGAGAATGAAGATATTGATTTGAAGAAACATCATAATTGGGTACCTTACAATGCGGCCAAAAATATCAAAAAATTTAGAAAAATTAAAGATTGATAATTATATTAAACAGTCATATTATAATTTAAATAATCCTAGTTCATATAGTTCTGTGAATAAATTATATTCTATTGTTAAATTTAAGTATCCATTTATTAATAAATATTACATAATAAATTGGTTAAAAAAACAAAATATATATACTTTATTTAAAAGTAAAAAATTATATTTTAAAAGATCAAAATTTGTTTCAAGTCGAATTGACAATTTTTGGTCTATTGATTTAATTGATATAAAGGATTTGAAAAATCGAAGAAAAATAAGATATTTATTAATGGTAATTGATGTTTTATCTAAATTTGGGTGGATAGAAATTTTGACTGATAAGAAACCACTATCTATAATCAAAGCTTTCGATAATATATTCAAATCAAACAGAAAACCAAAAGTAATATTATCAGACGCTGGAAAAGAATTCGATAATAAATATTTCAAAAAATATTTATCTGAAAAATTTATTAAACTATATATAATGAGAAACACTGAAGTAAAATCTGCAGTTGTTGAAAGATTTAATCGTACAATTAAAGATAAACTATATAAATATATATATAACAGAAAATCATATGACCTAAAGAAAGTTTTATATCAAATAATATACACATATAACTATACTATTCATTCTGGTACTAAATTCAAACCAGTTGATGTGACAAAATTAACTCAGATGAAAGCATTTCTTAATTTATATAGACAAAGATCAATTAACGTCAAAGAAAAATTGAATATTGGTGATAAAGTTCGAATTACAAATATAAAACCTATTTTTACCAAAGGGTATAAACCACGTTGGACAAAAGAGAAATTTATAATTGAAAAAATTTTGAATACAGTTCCATTTAGACGATACTTAGTGAAAGATTTGCAAAATAATATTATTGGAGGATCTTTTTATGAAGAAGAACTACAAAAAATTTAAAATATGTCTGATCAATTTCTTATTACACTACCAAGTGATTTCTACAGTGACTTAAGCCCAAACAATACTATTTCGAACTATAAAGTTGATTTTACAACACCTTTTAAATTAGAAAATAATTATGAAGTCGGATTAGTAGAAATTATATTTCCTCAATCAGTTAAAAATATGCCTGAAAATATATGGATTTCAATTGAATATCGAGGAATAGATAATATATTATTTTTTGAAGAATTATATCTTAAAAGTGAATCTTATAAATCTACTAAAGAATTATTCGATTCAATCCAAGAAAAAATTAATAATTATGACGATAAATATACAAAATCAACATTTCATTTGCGTTATCCTAATGCCCCAATTGAGATCATATTGCCAAGAATAGAATTAAAAGGAAAATATTTTTACATAGAAGATGGAAAAATTGATATAAATTTGGATGATGGCATAACTTCATTTAGATTATATTTAAGATTTCATGAATATTTGCATCAAATGCTTGGTTATAAACCAAATATATACTTTCCAAAAGGAATTGCTAATTATCCAATAGATCTATATGGGAATAATGCTTTTTTCATTTATACAAATATTGTAAGTGAATCATTTGTAGGGAATACAAAGGCTCAATTATTACGTATAATACCAATAGAGAAACCAAATATCGATAAAACAGATATGAAATCTTTATCATTTAATCCAATCATATTTATTCCTTTGCGTCTAAGCACATTTGATGTGATTGAGATACAAATAAGAAGCCCAGTAGGAAATTTGATCATTTTCGAGAGCGGTCGGATGATAATCACATTAATGTTTAGAAAAATTAAGAATCTGTAATTCGAAATAAATTATGAATTCAAATAAAAGTTTTTGTTTAGAATATATGTGCGATTATGATAAATATTATCTAACACAAGCAGGAGGAGGAAATGATTTAAATGAAATTACATATTACAGAGGGAAGCCTTTTCAAAGAGGTCATAATATTTTTAGAAAAATTGGAAAATATGCAGTTCCATTGTTCAAATATCTTAAAAATAAATCAGTAAATTTTGGGAGAAATGTTTGGGAGGACGTTTTAAATGAAGGGAAGAAATCAACAAAATTAAATATTAAAAGAACAGCTGGAGAAATGATGGGAGATATAGATGATTATTTGAACCAAAAAGGAAAGCGAAAAAATAAGATTAAAAGAAAGATTATAAATAAACCGAAGAAAAAATCTATAAAAAGTAGAAATACAATAAATAAGAAACATTTGACTTCTAAAAAGAAACGAAAGAAAGTTAAAAATAAAAGTTTAAAGAAAAAATCAAAAAATATATTTGTTTAACATGTCTAGAGAAATTTTAATAAGTGAACTAGATTTATTTAAGAAAATAAATTATCAAAATTCAATAGAAAATTCACAATTATTTGAATATCATCCAATTGCAGCCATCACTTCAACAAACAACATTGAATTTTATATTCCACCACAAAGTGAATATTTTATAGATATGGAAAATATATTTCTGTGGATAAAAGGAAAGTTGACAAAACAAGATGGTTCTGATTATACTTCAACGCAAGATAATAGATTTTCTTTGATTAATTATGGATTAATGACTATCTGGCAGCAAATTGATATATCATTAAATAATACTTTAATTACCCAGTCAAATAATTCATTTCCTTATACTTCATATTTGAATGTTCTAACTAAATATGATAATAAATCTCATCATACATATTTAAGAAGTGCAGGATATTTCCCTTATGATAGTGAGAATATTGAAAAAATCAATGAGAAGTTAGCAGGAATTACTAATCAAAGTAAAACTTTTAAATTATATGGGAAAATATTTAGTGATTTATTTGAAGTAAATCGATATTTGATAAATGGTGTTGGTATTAGATTAAATTTCATTAGTAGTAAAGATACTTTCTGTCTAATGGGGAGTGCAGCAAGGGTTGCTGCTAATAATATATTAGCCGCTGATGCAACAACACCTAAATTAAAAATTTTAGAAGCTTCAATGTTTGTTCGTCATGTTAAAACATCTGCTGCAGTTTTTAATGCAATAAATAAAGGGTTAAATTTATCAAATTGTGTTTATCCAATTAAAAGAAATAATACAATACTTTTCAATTTACCTGCTGGTCAAGCTTCATTTGTAATCGATAATATATTTATGGGACAATTATGCGAACAGTTAATTATTGGATTAGTTGAACATGATTCAAATATTGGAGATTATAAACTTAATCCTCTCGCATTTAAACATTTTGGTCTAAATTATTTATCTGTTTATGTTAATGGAGAAATGCACCCAAAAGTTCCATTTACTCCTAATTATGATACAAACAATTTTGAAAGGGAATACTATGAGTGGCATTCACAACAAGGAGTTAATTCTGGTTTAGGGCTTCTAGATTCAACTTATTCAGCTTATAAAAATTGTACAAATTTATATTGTTTTAATTTTAATCAAGATTTTAGTAGTTCAAATGAAGATTATATTAATCTAATTAAAGAGGGTTCAATTAGAGTTGAAATAAAATTTGCTAATAATCTTGTAAAAGCTTTAAAATTAGTTTGTTTTGGCCGTTTTGATAATAATATTGAAATTGATCGAAATCGCAACATTTTATTAGATTACTAATGGATACGAATGACTTAATTAATTCTTTAAATAAATTAAAGTCTTCAAGAAATGTATTTTGCGGTGTATATGCATTAGACCGCTTGCCTAAATCAAGATTAACAAGACCTTGTTCATTAATAATCAATACAGATTATTCTTCAAAACCAGGCTCTCATTGGGTAGCAGTTTATTTGCCTAGATCAGGTTCATTAGAATATTTCGATTCATTTGGTGGTGTGCCAGTATATAAAGAAATAAAAGATTTTATTAAAATAAATTCAAATTCTTTTATATATAATAATATACAAATACAAAGTAATATATCAATAACATGTGGTGTTTATTGTGTAATATATATTATATTTAGATCTAAAAATATTTCATTTAAAAATTTTATAGATATATTCTTTAAAAATAAATTATATAATGAAAAACTTATAAATATAATATTCAAAAAAATAATTTTATAATTTATTCAAATTAATAAAATAAAATTATAATTATTTAGGAAAAATGATTGAAAACTTTTGTATTTATCTTTTAATATAGAAAAATAAAAATATTTAGCATATCATAAATTTATTTTTAAACGCTTTCAAATTGTTTATTGTAATAGACAAACTAGAAGTACATAGTCATAGAAAATTGTAATTTAGCTAGTTGAAAGATGAAATCTCAAAATATTAAAAATTAAAGTTTAAGATTTATTATGAGTGAAAAAAGTGCGCTCTTTGAATATTCATACTGAAGTAATTTAGAGAGCATTAATAGTAACTGAAGTGTTAAGCAAACTTAAATTTCAAAATGTAGAATATTTCTGGAATCATTTTCTAGGGTTGGTTAAAAATTTGCCAATATAGATAAAATTATGTGCTTTATTGAACTAAATTATAAAATTTAAGAAATTCAATCACATTTTTCGAGTACTCTCTTTGTAGTGTGTATATCAATGAAAAGGATAAATTATGTATCGCTAATTATTTTGTAGAAAATTGATAAAAATGAATAATATTACAATAAAGTATATTATTAATACTCAAAGAAAATAATTGATAGTTTAATTAATAATTGAGTAATAAATTTAGAGATAATTTGATTAATATATTTTAATTTTAAAAAATATCTATTACAAATTTATATTTCAAACAAAATAATTATATTTTAAAAATATATTCATTTAAATTAGACCAGATATTTAGAATTATCAATAATTATTAAATAATAATCAATTAGTTTTAATTAAATAATGTCCAAATGGGAGTGTATTTATTTTATTAGAGCACAAATAACGCTTGTCATCTAATGGAGATAAACCAATTTTTTCATAACTAATAGTTCTTAAATTAAAATCCTTACTATCTATTCTTCTATTTTCTGATATAATAATCTTATCCTTTAGTAATACATCTAAATAATATTGATGCTTAATATACTTCTTTACAACTATATTTTGCATTCCTTTACAAACTTTTTTCTCAAAGCCTTCACTCATTTTAATTGAATACAATTTTGACTTAAGGGCTATTAATTGTTCTATCAAATTTCCTTCTGTTTCATCTTTCAGATAACCTAATTTCTTTTTATTTTTATTAGTATAAAGAATATTATTCTCATTATAATTAGAAAAGTCCATAAATTTTTTAAATTTTTCAAATTCTTCAATTATATTTTCCGTTTGTATTTCAAAAATAAATGAATCTGTGTCAATATAACAAAGAGCTAGATCATTCTTAAAAATATCTTTGAAAACATTATAATAGTATTTATACATTAAATTCTTAGACAGTTCTAATATTGTAAAACCAATTATTATTGGTTTATTTAATGTTGTAATTGATTTTCTCATTTTAATTAAAACTTTATCTTCTGATATAATTTTAAATTCTTCGAAGAGAGGACGTTTAATATAATTTTTAGCTTGTGTTTGATTCATAGCAATTTTCATATGAACATGCTTTTTAACATTTTCGCAAGATTTTCCGAAAACACTATTGTTAAATAATTTATATAAATCTTGCTCAAATTTATTTACAGATCTTTCTCTTAAACTTGTATTTAAACAGATATACGGTTTTAACCAATTCGACTGTTCATATTTCAAAACTTTATGAACTTTATCTAATTTAATCCCTAGTTCTAAATATAACTTTAAATTTAAATAATGTAAAACATAATTTTTCTTATCATTTAAATCCAAAATTAATTTTTCTGTGGGTATATGTTTCAATCCATGTTTTTTCATTGAATTAATTAAACTTTGTTGATAATTTGATAGCTCATTTTTCATAACTCTGCGTTTCAATGGTGCTAATGGGAAATCACAGTGCAAGTCGTGTAAAGTTTGTGGATATGATAGATCACACTCAATAATATAACCAAAATTAGACTTTTCAGACAAATTTATCCAATTTATTTGATTGAATTCAATTTCTTCTATCCACTTGAAATTTCTCAATGGCATTTTTTGACACTGCGCGTAACCATATAAATTATTTACTATAAAAAGCAAAATGATATTTGAATTAATTTTTATTACTATTAATATAAATAAAATTAAATTATAATATTATAATTTGATATTATAAATGTTTAATTAGATTAAAATTAAAAATAATTCATACCATCTAGGTAAATTAAATATTTTGAGTCACAATTTGGATCATATTTATCATTAATATGTATATTATTTGCAGTTGACACTCGTTTCGAAACTTGACTAATTCCACCTAAAATCAAAATTTAATATATTATTTTAAATAACTTATAATATATTTACCTCTGATTGAGTTTTCAATGAATAAATACATATCATAATCTGTGAGTAATTGTATTTTAATTTTCGTAAATTTCAACATAGAGTTCCATGACAATCCAGGTATTGAAATATAATGACACGGATCTAACCCGTATGTTTTTAAACAATTTTTACGAAAATGAGTAAAAACATCACTTAATAATGCAGTATCTAAAAGACAATATAAATTATGAAAGTCGCCAATATTTTTACAATTGAATTTCTCCCAAAGAAACTTTGCTTCATTATATTTTTGTTGATTGACTTCTGAAAATGTAAGTGTCGATTTAAATTCATTAATATTAGGTAAAAATGTTTGATCAAATTTTTCAAAGTTATCCATATATTCATAACAATAAGTTGATTTTTTTAAAAGAATATTAAACGTTTCTTCTTCAATAAAACCGTAATAATTCTCAAAAATTTTTCTTGTTATTTTAAATTGATCTAATCCAGAATATCTTAAATTGTTAACAAGTGTATCTAAAGATGTGCTCAAAAAGGCGTAAGAATCTAAAAATTTAATATTATCTAGTGAAAATGCTATAAATTTATCGAATGATTTTGGGACAATATAACATTTTGTAAAATAATTGTCGTTTAATTCTTTGAAAATTAAATTAGTATCAAAATTTTTGCAATTGTGAATTAATACTGGAATAAATTTCGGTTCAGAGTAATTCACATTACATTCGATATGAGCTGGTCCTCTATAAATTCCTGTCCTATGACTATGATCTCTACATTTAATCTGATATTCATCTATTTTCATTTCACAAATATGACAGATATTACAGTTATTATAATCTTCTATTTGTGTATGAGATAAATCTTTCATTGGTGCGATTATCTTCATAATAATAGTTAAATCTTTTGAAACTTTAAAAAGATTTTTAAGAAAATTTGGAACGCAATCTTTTCCTCTATATATTTTCGAATAGATGATATCAGAATCCTTATCAACTATAATCATTGAGTACCCACATGCAATGTGATTTTGATATATTTTAGATTTTTCAGAAATCTTTTCATTTGTTTTCAAAATAATTGTTTCAAAATCTAAATAGATGCAAAAATCAAATTCTGAAATAATAATTAATTAATATTTTATAATTAAAATTTAAAAGTACCTATTTTATGATCGTAATCAGTAAATTTCATCCATTCTTTATCAACAGGCATTTTAATATTTGTAGGTTTATTAAAGTAACATTTTTCTTTATGAATATTTAATTTAATTTGATTATTGAAAGCCTGCAAACAATTAGGGCAATAATAATGAAACATTCCGCCAGAAGTACCAAATAGTCGATTAAAATTTTTAATCAGAAAATAATGATCATTATATAAAAGCAAATCTATTCTGTTTCTAGCCTTCCTTTTAGATATAATAATAGGGAATAACTCATAGGTATTTTCAATATCATAATAACCATAAACATTAATTCTTAAATTTAAATTTTTGTTAATTTCTTCAAATTCTTTAATTTTATTTAATTCCATTGGGAATTTTATATTCTTAATATTAATCATATTCATATAAGGCAAGTAAAACTTTGTATGAACCTGTTGCCAAGCTTGTTTAGTCGGGTAAAGTTTAGCTAAAATACAATATATGAAACATTTTTGATCATAATTTTTAATATTTATAATTGCTTTTTTATTTTTTAATTTGGCTGGTAGTTCAGTAAAACAACCACCGTATTTTGTCGAATATTTTCCGAATTTTATATCTAATCTTAATATTTTATCAAGAATATAATTGCTTCCATTTAATGTATATTCTTGTATTTTATTTTCTAAATCATTAATAAATTTGTTTATTAAATTTTTATAAAGATTCATATGAGTTATATATTTATTTTTTGTGCAGAAATATCCTATGTTTTCTACTATTAAATCATTATCATCTCTAATGAAATTAGCCTGAATGCAAAATTGAACTTTAAGTGAACCAATGGATTTTATCGAGAATTTAAATAATCTTTCAATGTGCTTTTCATAATAATTAAAAAAATTCTGTAAATCTATATAATTAGATTCATTGATTATTTCATATTGGGATAAAAATCCTTTAAAAGCTGTTTTTGTTAATTTAATTGGTGATTCTTTAAGAAAATCTTTAATGATTTTAGAACTGTAACCAATTTGTCTATTTGAATTAATTATTTTTTTTAGAATTTTTCTTGATTTCATTTTGTGACGTTTTACAAATATCTTCATGAATCGAATTATTTTCAGTGAATAAATTGCATTTATTACAATAAGTTCTGAAATGAAAATCTTTTTCATGCTTGAAATAGAGTAACTTTTGTTTGAAAGATAAATTGCACTCATAGCATTTAAATAAAAAGCCCCATTCTGAAATAGTATGTAAATTTTTTAGAAATATATATACCAAATTCCATATCACTGTTGACTATTATTTTGAAAAATATTAAGTTAATTTCAAATAAAGCTGTATTGTTTTAAATAGTTCTTTGCTAATTGTATGTGGAAATATGTTCTGTCTTTGACAACTACCCGGGTTAATCAAATGTCGATTGCAATTAATTCTTGTAAACTGCAAGCTTCAAAAAATTTGACCAAGGTGAAATTTATTCTGCAATATTAGATAAATATTTGAAAATAAATTTTAATTTACCATGCTAAACTTATTTATTTATTTCATCTTAACTCTATACTGAAAATTTAACACTATAAATTAAATTAACAAGGTTAAATTAGAAAAATTAAAAAGTGATATAATGTTTACTTAACCAAGCGTATAAATAATGAAATTTAAAAATATTTTATATTCAGAATAATTTCAATATTATGAACAACTTACCATTTGAAAATAAAGATATATATTAACATTTTATACTAAATTGTCAGTACCCGTTTAGTTGCCAAAGACAACATATATACCCACATACAATAAGCAAGAACTATATAAAGCAATATAACTATATTTGAAATTAACCAGATACTTTTTGAAATAGCCATAAACCAGTGACATGGATTTTTACACCATTGTATATATATATGGATTTGTATTGATATAAAACAAGAGCAACAATACGTTGACCAATATATTTCATATTTTGAATGTTAATTTTGATTATATGTAGTGAAAATAATTATAGAAATTTTGCATTAGGGTCAATGAATATTTATCAATAATGTCTTTTTTGGATTCAAAAATATATCTTAAATATCAATGAAAAATTTATACATAAAGGTAAATGGGAGACAACACAGATTTGATCTAACAATTTATTATTACAATATATATGAGATTTATAATAAAGATTTTATTATATTTTTTATACTATTATATACTTTATGTATACTTAAATAGAGTACTATCGACCAAAATATTGTAGTAATCGTTATATGATATGAGTTATAATATTATCAAAAATTAGATCATTAAGAGTGAGAGTTAGCCTAAGAATTAGACGAAAAACCAGAAGTTATTTAGAAAGCAATGCCTTTTATTTAGGTTCTAATCTCATCCTTAATTACTGAAGGGATGCGCTCGAGAATAAGGGGAAAAGCAAATGGGAAATCACACCCCAGGGAATCAAACAGTCGACCAAATGGACCACAAGAGAAAATGACCCAAACCTTAGCTCCAAATGCTCTGACACAAAATATAGCAAATATAGCCATAGTATACAAAAAATGTCTTCCAATAGTTATATAATATACGGATCGCAAAGAAATAAGTGACCGAACGACCAGTTTTGACGGAATGCCGTCAACACATACACAAAAAATGAGAAACAGACTCAACAAAAAAAAGTAAAATATAAAATGCATTCTCATTCACATTATTTTTTATTATTATTATTCGAGTCAAATGGAAAGAAAAGTCAAATCAAAACTCATAAATAGTATTTCATATAATAAAACAGACATATAATCACTGGCATTGCATTTGGACTCCGAATAGAAAAAATACTGTGTTTTGTGTTTTTAGTGGGCTTTTAGTGCAAAACCACTTTCTATTTGAGATAAACACACGAATGAATAGTTTTCTCTATTTTTGTACTCTATTTTAGGGTAATAGCCAGTAATGGATATCCATTCGTATGAATTGCAATGAATGAGTGAAACAATGAATAAATACTGACTTCCAATTCATCCAAAAATTCTGAAAAATGTATTTTTTAAAAAATATTTTTATTTATTTATTCAAATGTTATATAAATTCTTTATTCAAAACAGAACAAAAAATTTTACTTATATTTTGTAGAAAAAGCGAATTTCAATTTATTTAATGAATTACTGAAAAAATAAAATTAAAACTTCTTTTTTTGTGTCTTTTCATACGTTGAGATATATCGACAAAATTAATTTAACCACAATTTGAAACAAA
Source organism: Carabodes femoralis (assembly GCA_034694945.1). Classification (NCBI taxonomy): domain Eukaryota; kingdom Metazoa; phylum Arthropoda; class Arachnida; order Sarcoptiformes; family Carabodidae; genus Carabodes; species Carabodes femoralis. The sequence continues at coordinate 189 of JAQFYS010000112.1, read as the reverse complement.
AAAGGCTAAGGCTTTGGTCTAATGTTTTCCTTAGACACAATTTTCCCATTAGTCTAATAGGATCGGTAGGTCTGGCAATAATGTGTACCAGTCTTTCAAAAAGAGTTATTACAGGAATACATAGCCTTTAGGTTGTTATGGATTAGTTTGATGTGAAAATTCATAGTATTTCTAATTATACCCGTATAT
>JAQFYS010000111.1:0-11440 GCA_034694945.1 Carabodes femoralis | reverse complement strand
GTCAAATCTCAGCCTTTTCTTTGAAACATAATCTCAAAGAATAAAAAGTATTACTAATTAATAGTAATATTATAGTAGAAAATGACACAAAAAATCTATTTATAATTACTATATATTTAAGCAGAAAAAAGTGTTTAACAAAAAAAAATAAATATAAGAATAATAAAGAAAAAATAATTTTAAAAACAATTGAAAAAAAATATATTAAGAATTAAATATAAGGAAACAAATGGTGTCATCAGAAGACTACTACAGACAAACCTCGCTATAAGAAACAGTGATTGTTATAATAAGCGGATATCATATAAAACAAAAAATCCAATTCATTGCTAACCAATAGTTTCTGATAAAGAGGTTCGACTGAATAATCAAATAAATAATTGAGAGAAAAAAAACTAAATTGAAATAAGAGTTAACAAAACAAAAGGAAAAACAAATTCACTGCTGATTAGGATTAGAGTGTGACTGTCCTGCGGTGGCGGAGGCGGTGGGCGTGGCTCCGGCACCGGCAGGACTAGGACTAGGGCTTCGTTCGGATGACTTACTAGAGAAGTTGCGAGTGGCCAACATAGTGGTCAGTATAGCGCCCTTCAATTTTCGCCTGGCGTTGAATTTCTTAAGGCAGTCGACCGTCTCCTGTCTGTGTAATGTGGAGGCGACCCGTTCTCTCTGGCAGATCCAGGGATGCTTCAGCGCTTCGGCCGCCGTTATCCGTTTGGCCGGATTCACGGTCAGCATTGAGTTAATTAGATTCTTGGCTTCTGGTGTCACTGTATCCCATTCCGGCGATGGATACTAAATGTCCGTCCATTTCATTATAATTAACACAATTCACAACAGTTTTTCAATAAACAGATTTCAAATCAGATTTTGTTGAACTCGTCTGTACTCTGTATATACATATATATATCTTTTATTTCTATATTTCTATATTCCTATACTCTTCTAATATGTGTATAAGAATCGCGTTTTAATGGCAGTAATTTTTGCTTTCAATTTAAATTATGCCGAAAAGAAGCAAAAACAAGATTTTTTAGATTTTCTATTCCGGAATTATTTCTATTGTATATTATATTATGTATTAATGTTAAAAAAGATTATTTACGCTGATATGCAAAAGAATTGGTTAAATGTCAGACATAAAGTCGTGGAAATGCTTTATTCGCACGTCAATACACCAATGAATGTATGAATGTCTGAATTATTTAGTTGATGACCCCATTCTAAACATTCCCATTCACTTCTCTAATCTAATATATTAGTCTTACCTTTGAATTTATAATACAATTATTTCATTAATCTATTCAGTCCTATCTATTCATCTATACATTCACTTATGTTTTATTCTTCTTTACATAAAATGTTTTTTCTCAATAAAATAAAATTTTAATCTCATTTTTACGATCGCTATCTATTTCTCTCATTCCTCTCGTCTATTGTATAGAAATAAAAATAAATGTGGGATAAAAATAAAATCATAAAAATATGAAAGAATTGTATGAATTTGAAATTGAATTCTATTTTTTGTACGGTATGTGTAAACCACAGAATAATCAGAAAAAGGGAGACAACATGTACTGTATAAGTATACAGGATATAAATTCTTTGCTTTATTTTCTATTTAATTTTTATTTGTATTTTATTTTATTTTTTCTAACACTGATATTCAAGTTTACTGATAGAGAAAAGTAATGTTTTATCTGTGCAAACGATAAATACAATAATTTTTTCTCTTATAATAGCCTTTTATGTATATATTCATAGTCTGGTCTCAAATAGAGATTATATAATATAAGAGTTGATGCGATTCCTCTTTCTTCGGAAAATGTTATGTTAAATGTATGTATGGCTCGAAGTTCTCAACTCTAAAATGTTATTATCCGAAGGCATACCAACAAAAATATAAAATAAAAGTAAAAGAATTGCTGAACCACTAATGCAATCGTTATTCAGTAGTCCAGACACTGTATCCTTAGTTTAACTGAAGAACTGATCATTGGTTTGGAAAGTGGCGTACACTCTATCATACACTAAATTAATTGCACACAAGTTTTAAATTGCTTAAGAGATTGAAATAACAAAATAGAGAATCTAATTCCAAATGTAAATAAGAATCTTAATATAAAGAAAATTCTTATTACTTACAAATTTTATTTTTGTTTCGTTAAAGGATTTATATGTTTGTTATGTAGAGAATATGCAATCAATTTATGTACGCCTCTAAAGAAAAGTGATTTTCTTAATAGCCTTCAGTGAATAAAAAATATTTTAAAGTAACTCAAAGTAATCAATATATTTGTTGTCTATTTGTGATATGTTCTCTTAAATCTAAAGGTTCCGTGACTTTAGACCGAATGGAGTTCAGAAATAGCAGACTATAAGCCATAGATGACAGGCATTCCATACTCTATTATAACTCTAATATGAGTAAATTGAATGAGTTTTTCAATTTATGATTTGGTAGCAAAGAATTAGTTTAGAAATTGAAATATTGCAGATCATAGAAAAATAGAGCCAACAATACTCCGGTAGAACTTAGTAAAGCCCACAACAACTCAGTAGAGCTCAAAGTTATTAAAAGACTACTACTATTCATACACTTCGGTCGTACTCTTTAAGAATATATTTGAGTTAAGAATAGGATAAACGACTACTTTTCCTCTAACAGTATATTATAAGATATTATATATGAAACAAAAATCAAAAAGCGATGCACTGGTAGAGGAAGAGCGCATAAAAACAAGGGGGCAATAGTTGTTGGCTTTTATACACTCACAATCAGTGATTCAGAGCCAGAACCAGAGCCACAGCCACAGCCAGAGCACATACACACAAAGATTGGGCTTATGCTGAATATGAGTGATCCCTAATGTCTAGTTTAGTGTTGAAAAAATTCAGTGAATAGTGAATAAAGTGAGAGAAAGAGAGGAAAATATAGTTAAGCGACACATCAAGAGAGAGAAGGGGAGAGACAGGAGAGAGAGACCTCCAGTTTACTAAGTTTACTATTTTTCACACACATATCATTTTGTCGAACATTTTTCAAGCTTTGTGTCTGTCATACATTTCAAAAGTTGTATTTTTTGCTATTATTTTATTTTGATTTTTGATTTTTTTTAATAATGAAAAAGTTATAAACCACGAAAGCGGTCACACCTTAATCCTATTGTCGTATAATAACATTTACATTGCATTTCTCACATAAGTTACACATAAACACAATTTTTTATCATTTCAAATGGCTTTTTATATTATATAAGAGGGGAAGCAAATAGAGAAGGACTCCAGACTGTGAGGCAATAATATGTAATTTGAGTCGAATTAAATAGGCGTTTGAAATCATTTTTGATTCATTTTTCTGGTGATAAGCGAACAACTGGTTGTCCAACAGAGCAAATCATTTTCTCCGATGTTTGTCATAATAAAAAGCAAAACGTTTTGCATCAACGCTTACTTTCCATCAATTGGTTAACACTCTCTTTCATAACACAATATATTTTTATTCTCCGGTTTTATATTTCTCTTATTTAATAACTCGACTCAATATAATAATACTTCAAATTAAATCTTCTTAAGAGAAAAAAGAATTTTTTTTATTTAATTTTTGTGTTTTTATCTATTCTTTAAAAATTTATTCTATTGTTATTTAGTGTAAGACCTGTCGCCTGAGACAAACGAATCATTATTTGTTCAAATAATGAAACAATTTTTTAGTTTCTTTATATTTTGATATAAAAACACAAATCATTAAAATTCAGAGAATTAGTCAGTCATTCGGCATAATATATAAGAAAAATTAAGTATTTTTTATTTTAAGTTTTCTCATGAATAAAGTAAAGTTTATTTCATTAGAGGGAACCGATCGGGAGTGCATACAAAGTACATCCAACCGCACACTAACGCCATTACTCTTAGTCTTAACCATAAGCGAAGACCAAATGAGAGAAAATTGCTTTTCATGTTATTATGAAATGAGATTTTTTAAAAAAAATGTTTTTGAGTGAAAAATGTATATAATATATGAAATGAAATGAATTATTACTAGTATTCTAAGTAGTCGTGCAATTGTTTGGGGAGGAATTTTCGGTTTGTTAGGCCCTCCCAAATACATTTTAGTAATTTATTTGGTGAACGTGTTTGCGTGCAGGTTAGACGCTGTGAGCCCAGTACTCAATTCACTATACCTGTGCTCCGTATGGGCTGTGATTATTAAATGCCTTTTTGGTCGCATAACTTAACCTCTTATCGTCACTTCACTTCTTCAGCCCTTTTGACGATTGCATGCAAAACAAGTCTTTAATGGCGGTAAATGTCTATCAAATCAATGATTTGCTATAATATTCAGACCACAAGTGTATTCTCGTTGTTCTGATTTATCAAAACGATAACAATTAATTCAATTTATGTTTTTTTATTTATAACTCTCACACACATACAGAATACAACTCTCAACTCAATCCACTGACTCTACACTCACTCTACTCACTGACTGTTGATTCTATTTATTTGATAGAAATTTATTTCTCAAACAACTTTCACATTCTCTCTCTCTCTCTCTCTCTCTCTCTCCAAATGTTCGGTGCTTTGAAGGAATCATTTTTGTTACAATTGATTGGGAATAGAGTTTTATATGAGTTTTAAAATAAATGTTCATAAGAAAAATGTGTGGCCGCTGGCATGAAGTGCACCTTAGCTTTTAAAAGCTCACTATTTTTTCAGTTTCTTTTGTAGAGACTAACTATCCGTTGATCTGTGATTCGTTGACTTTTATGAAGTCTCACATAGAGTACAGAATGAATGCTCTAAAGGCAAGACTTGACACGAATTTCCAGGAAAAAGTCATGATTTTTCAACTAAACAGAGATATGCCTAAAATGCCATATGAGTACCAGAGATGACCACTACTGCCACCAATGGCAGTGATGAGTGGGACCCGTTCCTAATTCCCAATTCGACTGCTGGCATCACTTCTCCACTTTTTACGCTATTATTACTTCTCTTCTCATTTATATTTAAAAAACTATTTTTCTAAGGAAAACTCAATGACCTCTCAAAATGCAAATCAAAATTAATGGCATTTTCTTAAAAAAAAGTTTCATTTTTAAACTACAAAACTATTGGCCGACAGTTTTGTTTAAAATTATCCCAAAGTTGAGACCGAATAATGAAAGAATCGCTATTCTAGTTATTGTTTAGTTTGTTTCGAACACCTGTACTGACCCACACCCACAAGAGTCGAGAATTAGTTTATTCACATTTACAGCATAACTAACATATCTATGATTTGACTTCTGGTTCGGAGCCAGAGGTTTGAGTAGAGCTTTGAGTTTCATTTATTATAATTGAAAAGTCAGTCCATTGTATGCATATAATGCATATAAAGAACATATATTGTCAGCTGATCTCAAGAATGTAAGTATATGTGCATTGCATTATGTTAAGAGTTGTAAATTAAGATCCCGTTTGACACCAGAGCAAAGTTTCCTTCCGCCCTCAGCTATACGACCCCCCGTTCCCTATGCCCTCACATACATATCGAACACTTCTTCAAAAAGTTTCAAAACTTCCATTTCTTGTCCACTAATATAAAGAAAGTTTAGGTTTTGCCTGTTTTTTGCTTACAATTCAATGGTTTTATTACCATTTGAGCCCTCATTGGGTTTGTTAGTCTGGAGTCGTCTTTTTAGTGCTGTTTTACCGCAACAAACATCTGCATCAGAAATGGCACCAATGATGCCATACATGCCTTTTATGACACTTTCTCTTCAAATAGTGAAAAATATATAAAAACAAAAATTATCGAAATTCATTAGTTTTCTGATTTCGTTCAGTAGTGAGTAGTGAAAAGTTCATTAATTTTTCACTTAACTATTTAACACGTTTTAATCTGTAATTGAAAAATATCTGTTAATGTAATGGCGTTCAACTATTAATTGTTTAGCAGTGATTTCAAGCCCTAAATGTTGATATTCCTGTTTAGTGTTGTTCAGAGAGATGTTTAGCCAATTCCGAGAATCGGAATACTTGTTATCATAGATTGTGTGCATATTTACTATTTTAGTATTTAGTATTTATAGTTTAGCTCTGGTTGTGTCCACCACTCCCTGAGTCATTTTTTGTGGCGATCCTATCAGATCCATCGATGCATAGAGAAAGCAATAATTCAAATCAATGTTGGGCTGAGCCAATGAGCGATGCCTGTTCTGTCCATTTATGACAGTCTCACCAATCATAATTCATTTTGTTGAGCTTTGCTGTGGGCGGGAGCTTACCTGGAGTCGAGTCCCTCTCATATGAACAGCTACAAGAGCTATGAAGAGCTACCTGATGAAAATCTCGATCACGAGCTCTTATGCCATAACAGCCGCACTCTTATACTGTTCAGCACATCTCTAGAAAATATGTGGTGGGAAGAGATCGGGGGCTGAGACTAGTAAATCGAAAATTGAAAATTTTTAAGAAAACTTTTTTTTGATTTGAGTTCAACATTCATTCATTCATTAATGCGTGTCGTCATTAAATTTTTGAGTCTAACCATAGCATCAATTCTCGTCTTTTGCTTTCTTTCCTCTCTTTATCTTCACTTTTTAAAGAATGACTAATTTTTTGTCAGAGCCTTTAAGACCACCCGAATCGCTGAATCCAATAACTCTTGGCTCTCATTCACTTGATTTTCATATGCATTCAATAGTAATAACTTATTCAGGATTAATAGCAATTTATTGGGTGTGGATATAACTCTTCATAAAGGTATTGGGGTATTGAGGTATTGGCCATATGACACCGACACCACCTCTGATTGTTTGAGCACTTGTACGGGAGGAAAGCACAGGAAACAAAATGGCCTTTTTGTCGCAATATAATTATAACCTGTGAAGTGAACCAGTATCAAACTATCAACCTATCAAACTTTGTCTCTGGTAGTCGAACCCTTGTTGAGCAAAAACAAAAAAATCTTCAGCTATAGTCATATCTGAGCGGAGAAGTGTTCACCATTTGATTGCCCTCTTTTGTGACTTTTATAGTATTACTTTGTATTACTATGTATTCATCCATTCATTCAATATATGGGGGAAGTGATGGTGGGCTGAGATTCACTATATTAGTTGAGAGCATACCTGTAATGTATCGCTGGTTGAGAGAGACTTAAACTATCAATAGTTATATTGCAATTCACATGAATTGTTATAATGTTGTAATTCTGTAATTTTCGATTGCGTCGACATTACCTCCAGTTGTGCTTTGGCTGAAAAAAGAGGAACGAGTCCTACAAAGTATTGGTGATGCGGAAAGACTGCTCAGAATCTAAGATATTTGAAGTGGAGAGTGAAAGCAGTGCAACCAATGCAACCATAGATCCGGACCATATCAAGTGTTTGATGTCTGTTAGTCTGAACTAAATTCAAAAATAAATTTGATTTCATAATGAATAATGAATTCTATTTGAATCGAGAAAATAAAAAATTGAAAAATTAGTGTCGATAGAGAACAATGTCTTTTACACTACAACTAATACCAACATTAAAGCAAACAAATAATACAAATTTAGTTTATTCTGTTCACAAGCGCTCGTTTAGCTCTGGTTATTGATGTAAGAGAGAGAGTCTGTGAGAGACTGAGAGAGAGAGGGATAGAGAGATAGAGAGAGTTGTGCTGCTGTTAGAGTGAGTTAGTGTAAGCTTAACACTAACCTAACCATTCTCTCAAAGTCTACAACTAATGCCGAATAGAGAATCGAATGAACAGACAATAGACTCATAGATTCATAGCTATAGCCATAGAGCCATAGATCCATACAATATAAGAATTGCTGTGTCTTTGTCTCAATCATCTCACGTCTGAGTGCGCTTTAATTTTAGTCAAGCAATCACTGCATTGAGCACTGGTACTGACCATTCATTTCTATCCACTGCATCACTGCTTCATTAATGCCCTTAAATGCAGCAAAACTTATAACTGGCCTAAAGTGCTATCAGTGCTGCATAACATATAATATATGTTTTTCAGTGCAATCACTTGGATGTCCAATATTGGAGAGTTGGATGTCGTCTCCAAAAGACATATTGTTGTATAGCATAGATAGCATAGAAAGCATAGTTGTCTTTGCCTAATGCACCTATAACTGGATTAATAACAGCATGTCATCCAACAGCACATACACTTTGAACAGCCATCGTTGACCAGCACTTCCATTATGCTTTAAGTAATACGACTATATAAACATATGCTGTAGACCAGTGCTAGTCATTGTCATTTGGCTTCCCTCTCATCCCCTCTAAAAATATAAACTAAAATAAACGGTTCAGAGTTTGTATATCAGACTACAGTATATGAGTATATGGATAGCAATCACCAAATTATGTTTGCACTGTAGAGACAGTTCTGTACATACATTCCACAGCTTATTATATCTGTGTCTATAATATTCTGTTGTTCACTACATTATCGTTACATTACTTTTGCTTATTTTCCGCTGAATTAATAAAACTATTCGCGTCTATGATCTCAATAATCATTTTTCACAATTTATGTATTCAAACATTTCAAGCCTTTTATTTGAAAATATGAGAATTTGAACCATAAATAAAAAATAAAAATTTATTTTCGGCGTTTGGGAATCAAACAAAAATATATTCTGTGAACGAATGACAAGAATTGGAGAGAGGTTTAAAAATTCCTGAATTATTTTAGAGAACAGATAATAAATAAAATATTCTGTATTAATAAAAGATGTGATTTTAATATGAGATAATATTTTTAGGCTTAGAGTTAATGAATTAAATATGAAACAAAAATTAGTGATTTCGTGATTGAATTCATTAATTTTTGTTTTTATTAAATATTTAATTAATTTTTTCTTTCAATTCAATTGAGTTAACGTTGAGTTCAATTTTCATGCTCTGAAGGGTTGATGAGCCGAAAAGGTTGACCTCCAGTTCCCGAAACCATTTTATGCGCAATGTTTTCATATAATATGTTTTTATTGATCATCATTTGTATAGTTAAGTCTTGGACTCCATTCGCATGTGTTATCATTATTCTTGTTTTGCTTCTCATCCATTCCTCTCACATCTCATACCCAACGCAAATGGTTTCTATGGTAACAAAACTTGATTTCTGTCCATTTTCGGTCCCTTTACTCCTCATCCCATCCATCCCTCTATTCAACATTGATTTGATTCATATTACTATCAAAACAATCAAATTTACTCCTAATTAATATTGACGTCCAATCCATAGATCAAAACATTAGCGAATTAGAGAGAAATGAGAGCTGATATCAGTTATAGGAATCAAAAAACATTTAGTCATTAAAATGATAATTAAAGCGATTCTTTGATTCTCTGATTCTCTTCTCTATTGCTATTTCACTATTGCTTTACTTCTCATTAACTTTTTTAATTCAAACCGAATGTATTTAAACTATATTTCTTTTTTATTGGAGTTCTTTGTCCTTTAAGATCGTTAAACGTTTGTTTCGAAAGCAACTGATATAAACTCGAAGGGAAGCACAGAATAGATCTGTTTTTTAGCGCCAGTACTTCAAAAAAGTAGACAAACCAACAAAAAGCGATTTTTCACAACATTTTTAAATCCAGATTTTGCGAATCAGACCAACTTTACCCAACTTTAAAACAGTTTCCGAATTATATAGTTTTATAAAAGACTTAGTTTAGAGCTCAGACCTACTGTTTGCCTCAGCGCCGAGTTATACCTCATGGGTCTAAACATATTAGATATTAACTCATATAAAGTGAGGGCAATATAATATCAAATTCTATTTTCTTCTCTATTTTTTCTATTACTGGTGTATAACTCGTAATATATTAGGAGTTGCCGTCTCTATAGTTTATGGCATCAATTTTTACATATATTCCCCACTATTGTAAACTTATACTTAATATAATCTTCGCAGTGGTATTACCAGCGCTTCTTTTCATTTTATAACCGCTAACTCATTGTTTGTACAAAAACTGCTCCAATATTTCACTCATAATGTATGGAAAGTACTCCCATTAGAAACAGCTATAAACCAAAGCTATAGATCTATTTTTTTAATTTCATACTTCACATCAGATTCACTCAAATTATATATATTTTTCGCACAACTTATTCCCACTTATATTCTCTATGATCCCAATATAATACACGTGTTTCTATTGACACTCAATTTGATTGACATTTTAATGATTTAGTTCAACAAAACACTCGACAAATATTAATATGCATTCATTTTTCAATATACTATATATCGGTTTCGACTTAACATTCATTGCTTTCAAAAATCTGACAAAAAATCCATTTTATTAATTGACTGTCATTTAAAAAATAAAAATTTTCTGAATTAATGTTTATTTGAATAATATCTAACACAATATTTTTTTAATTAACTTTAAGGTTATCTGAAATTAATTAGACAATCAATAAGTGGTCTGATTAGTAGAAAATACAAAATTCTGTTATTGAAGTTTTGATCTACACTTCAATAATTCTTATTGAGTTGATAATCAAATAAAGCGAATAATTTGATAGTTCATTATGAGGTCAAACGAAGATAATTCAATAAAATCGTTTGTAATCTTAATAATTCATTTGACTCTGTGTTCATTCAATTAAAGACATGGAATAAAAGATGAGATGTTTTTTCTTCCAGTTGTCGCTAATTATTTTTATTTTTTCAAATTAATTCGATATAAAAATCGGGGATTAATTTCAAAGTTTGAAGAATTCAGTGAAAAGAAATGAACAAAATTTGCTTAATTTGAGTTCAATTTTAATTTATTAGTTTTAGTGTAGATTTACTTTTTTTGTTAAATTAGTTTTGTTTTTTGAAGAAAAAATTTAATTTTAGTTTAGTTAACAGAGAAATATGTGTTTATCGCACAATCTGTTGAGTCAACCCTTTTTTATAACTGGTAATCGACTTCTTATCAATGATTTCATGAATATTAAATATATAATTAAATAAATTGAAATTATTTTGATCACAAATCTATTTGAATGGTATCAGAATTTAAATATTAATTAATTTAAATAATTCTGATTCGTTCCATATATAGTATTAAATAAATTTTGTTTCTAATAAAGTTAAGAACCAACAAATCCAACAAAACTTATTGAATAATTAGGTTTCTATGACGAGTCTATGTTATGTCAGACTTTCATAAGACTCATATAATTCTGTTATTTCATTCCTGGCTATCAATTTGTGCCAAACATTTAGATATAACCTAACGCTAACACTAATAGTTATATACTACTGGTCCTCATATTTGTCATAATTGTTGATAACTATTTTATTGCTCACATTTCTGAATCATCTCAACTGTTATTTCTTGACTCAAATGAATTCACAGAATGTCTTCTTCTATCATATCTATATATTTTAGTTAAACAATTATTGCTATCGATCTCTAATTCTGTGCAAATTCTTCTCACA
>JAQFYS010000110.1:0-11457 GCA_034694945.1 Carabodes femoralis | reverse complement strand
AAACAAATATTTTATTGAAAATCAGAGAAAATTTTGGATTAAATGATTAAAATTATAATAAATTAATCAAAAACAATGAGCGGAGAAATACTTAAGAAAGTGTGGAATATAAACACAAACCTAAGCTATTAGTCGGCGATAACTTATATAAATTGAGTTCATTTTCAGACAAAAACTCTATAATTATTAAGACGTTAAACACTAATAGTTATTAAATTTCATAAACACTAAACAAAAATCTGATAATTATATACTTTTATTAAATAGACTTTTTTTGGGGTAAAATTCGATAAAATAATATAATAGTTGAGAATATTGTAAGAGAGAGAGGACTGGCGGCAGACCTGTAGGACCTGTAGTATGAGTGGGACCCTAACACTAAATTAGTCAAACTATTGCGTGATTTTATGAAAATCTAATCAAAAACCACTCAAAAAATTTTAGAGTAATTAATAAAGTGTTTCTTAAAATCCTCTTTAATTAAGGAGTTCTTTAAATACAATTATGATTCACTTTTAATCTAATTGCGGCTTATCTTCATATTTTAATCATTAAATAATATTCCTCTTACAGTATATTATCATAACTTTTTCAACACTATAATACTGTAGTGAAGTAAACATTATTTTTATTCTGTGAAACATTTTTCTAAACTTTTGATAACTAATAGAGTGAGCGGTCGGTCGGGACAAACATTTTACCCAATTTTGTTAACTAAAGAGTTTTGTCTGAAATTGGAAATCATTTCAAAGAAGTAATTTGAGAAAAGATGTTCTCAAACTCTATTAGAGTTTTATGTACTTAAGGCTCAAATTATCTCTTTTTTGTTTCACACTCTAAGAACCGGCAGATAAGGGAACAAATAAACAGTTTGTGAACTTGTAGTCTATAATTTAACTCTTAATTTGTTAAAAATTGGTACAAAATAAGAACTAAAAATTGACTTATCATCGATTGAAATCAATTTAATGATAAAATGCATTAAATGCTTATAATTTGTGAGAAAAGTTCGTGTCTTATATTTATATAACAATCATTTAACACAAAAAGACTGCTATTAATACACATTTATTTTATTTAATCGATATATAATTTGAAACTAATTTAAATTAAAGTAAATATAATATAGGATTAAAAATAAAATATATAATCATATAATAACAAAAAATCTAAATACAGAGGAGTATAAAAGAAAAGTAAAACACTTTAAATAAAGTGGAACTATAGCTGAATAATAATAACCACTTAAAATGTTTTATCAAATGTTTCATTAAAGTGTCCACTCTATTATAGGTTGCAAATCCTTTTATTATTTAATAGTTAGGCTAAATTTTAATTTAGCTAAATTTATAGTGAGCTAATTTCAAATCCAAAGAACTACTCCAAACAATTTATTAACTATTTCTTCGAGAGTTCAAATGGAGATTCTGTTCAACTGTTCAATATTTTTCAGTATCAGAATTTTAGTAAAACATTTGTTTTATTATTTTTTTAACTGAATAAGAGCTATAAATATTATAATTTTTATAATTTATAACTTTTCAATTTGTAAATTATTGTTTCCATCAAAATTTTAAATCGTTTTTAAAATTATAAAATAAACAAAAGATTTGAGTTTTGAAGATAAAAAAAAGATATTTTGCATTATATTAATAGATAACATTGTGATGCACTAAATTTAACTAAACATATTTAGAATACTAAATATTAACTTTATTTAGAATATAAAATATTAACTAATAATTAAAGGTTAACCTTTACTTGAGTAAATTTTTAACGCTAAACACTAAAATTCTAATTATAGGTATCACAATAAGTGTTGTAATAAAAAATAATTATTTTATTTACTGTAAAACTTTATATTGAGAATGTGTACTCTAAAGATCAAATACCTTATAGTTTATTCATTACTGTATATATTGATTAATATTTGTAATTGATTTCAAATTAGTTTTTATGATATTCTAGAATTTCAGGGGATTTTATTTCATCAATTATTTTGTTTAAAAAAAATCGAAATGAAATTTAGTCGGAATTTAATTTCATGATTCGTGAGAACAGCTTTTGATATAACTAGAAATTGAGATCACTTTAACTTAAGACTACTTTTTTTTGATCAATTTATAAACTACAACCAAATTGTGTACAAAAATATCTATAAATATAACAATTTATTGAAATCTAAATTTAATCGATTATAAAATAGAGATTAAAACTAAAAATCAAAAGATATCAATAAAGAAATGGTGAATCAAGTGCTCCAAAACCGGCTGCAACTCCTCCTTCATTAGTTCCATAAACTTTACTCCTAATCAGATGTCCGGCCTCATAGTTATGGCTTATTTGGTTTTGGTCACCAATGACTGCACCGAAAACACCGAATTCGCATAAAATATTAGACGGTTTGAAATTGTTTTGAGCGATACTCTTATTGGGCACAAGTATATGATTTAGTATTTTTGGTCCTCTAATCAGTTCCATTAAAATATAAGATTCTCGTTCTTTATTATCCTTAATCTCATTTAACTTTAAGGCCACACCTTTTCCGAAATAGTTATGTCCACCGCCTTCTCGTTGAGGCTTTAAAACAAATCGATTCGGGTCTTTCAAAGCCATAGTAATTGCTTGGTCTCCCATTTGGCCGAATTCCAACCCCCAAAGACCAGTAAATACTTGCATTAAATTTTTGACGTCCCTTTCAAGTGGAATAAATTTCTCCAAAACTGATTGATTGGTAAGAATTTGTTGGATTTTCTTACAGCCAGTTATATGGTATTGAATTGAAGGACATTTAATAGCTTTGGATCGTTCGATAAGTAATCTGAGATCCCAGTCCTGTTGTCCCCTATAGTTTTCTGGTCCATAACAGGTTCGATAGTAGACTACCGCCACTTCATGTCTATTATCAATAATAAGTTCCCGATTGTTATTAAGTAAACAATTGTTTTCTATGTCTTCTAAACTTCTTCTAATTATTTTAATATCTGGTCTCGACTTTGAAATTGTAAATTCAATAACTCTTTGATCAAATATATTGACAACGAATGACTCGATTACCACTAATATCACAGCATTTGGTCGGTTATAGATATCGAATGCTTTAATCAGTCCTTCGGCTAACAGTTCTGGGGCTCTATTTTCAGGTAACCTCTCGTCTAAATTATCGATTTGTGAATACTTAGAGAGAATATGTCTATGCATTTGTCGGACATTTGGGGCTAAACCACCGAAACTCACAGATATATTGTTGACCTCAACCTGTTTCATGTCATGTGAGCCGACTTTGCATTCATTCATCATATAATCAGCTCTAAACAGACCTAAACTAGTATTTTGTGCCAAACCTTCTCTCAAACAGTTGGAATAAATATTGAATAAATGTCCGGTGAAGTCATCGACTTGTATTGTCTTCTCTAGAGATTCACTTAAGAATTGGTAATTATATGCGATTTTATGAGAAATACTATTAATTATTGGCTGTAATTGTTTCCCAAATTCAAAATATTTTCGGCTAAAATTAGACGGAAAGAGAGTCAACGGCGCCAATGATATTGTGTCCGATGGGTTCGACCGGATATTAAATCCTATTCCTATCGATATTTACAGTTAATTACAAATTAAATCTGAATAAACAGCAAAAGTGGAGACAAATCAGTACAAAATGGTTTAAAACAGAGACATTAATAAAATAGTCTATAAGTTATAACAGAGTCATCTGAAGACCCCCTCCAAGTCTAACATTGTTTATCATCAGATACTACACCCATATGTCTATGTGTCCACTCATTTATTGATTGCCAAAACACAATCAACTTTAACATCACTAGTGATTCACTACCCATATATAGTACTCATGTAAAGCCTTGTCGACCCCAGAGAGAGGGGGACATAGAATGTACTCATTTTGTCCTAAAAATGTTTGATAGTCTTAAGACCTAATCATAAGTTTTGGATTTAGAATAGAAGAAGTTTAAAATAGAAGAAATGTTTATCCGAACAAATGTTAGACCACTTTTAAATACTTCCTGATTAAGACCTATCACTGACCTATTGATCAATAGATCACCACAAATGAGGGCTTTGTCTGTCTCTAATCTAACCATTATTTGTTCATATTTTCATTTACCAATCATTAGTGTTCTTCATATCTCTCTGATTGTCATCAAATATCAATCTCTTAATAACTTATTACTATTGTATTGATGTATTGATGAGGTGTAGACAAGGGCTACAAATATGGACAAACAATTTATTAGTAAATGTGGAATACCTTTAGATAAAGCAAAATGTTTGGCCTCTCTCTCAATATTAACCAAATCATCAACACTTAAGTCATTCAATGCTTTCGGTATTAAATCCATTGTTTTAATCAAAATATTAATAAACTATTATTTTATTATTTATTTATTTATTATTTAGTTTTAAAAACACGTGATTTTCGCACAATTTATCTGAAGTTTGTTTATAAAGTTGTTTATCGATAACAACATAACATAAATAACGTTATATTAATAAAACCCTTTAAAAATGTATTGAATTTAGTGTTGAATTTGTGTTTGAAATGATTTGAGTCGTAATTATTTCTCTTTAAATGTATTAACAAAAAGCAGTTATCGTTTGGCGCCAAAAATTTCACCACTTTTTAAACAAAAGAGACAAACGTTTAGTCCATTTAAATGTGGTTTTAATTCAATTTAATTGAAAACATTTATTATTTTACTTTTTATTGGTTTTAATTTTAATTAAAATTATATTAATTTGTATTAAAATCGTTTGGTTTATATAAAAAATGTCAAATCAGTCAAAAGTAACCGATTTTTTCACTGTTCAGAAGAAAACAGACAATACTTTTAGAAGTATTGACAAAAAGATGATAATTACCACCGATTTGACAGATAATGAGACAATTGTCGACAAAAAGACACCAAAACGCAAGAAAGTGGTCACAAATGATATCCATTTGCGATCTTCTAAACGTAAGAAAACACCAAAAACTAATCCAAACATTGAAATAAAGACAAAAAATGAGACTACAATTGATCTGAAGAATGAAAAACAATTGACAGCAAACGAAGTGAAGGAAAGACTCGTTAAATGCAGTAATTTATTGGAACTGAAGAAACAATTGTCTAAAATCAATGACTGCGCGGCAAAAGTCAAACAATTCAAAGAAATTAAAGTTAAATCTCCGGCAAAGAAACCGTTGCGAACCCCCACTAAACCACTGAAGAGTCCATTGGTTTCGCCGAACCGTCCGATTGTCTCAAACAGATTCCGATCGCCTGTTCTGAGTCTCACTCCAAACAAAGATCAGACCTCAGGAAAGATCAGACGAAATCTATTCGATGTATTCGAAGACCAAAAGTCGAGTCCCGAAGCGATTAACAAAACGAAGGGTTCGTTACGGGCTTTCGAGAGATTCAATTATTTAGTGGACAACTCAGAGGAGAGTCGTTCACTGGTTCTGCCCATCAAATTCAAAATATTGGCCGAAATGTTCAAATCGATGGACACAATCACTTCAATGCATTACAAACGGCACGAAATCTGTACTTTTGATAAACTGAAGGAATCGGTTGAACGGATGACAAGTAAAAAGTTTGACACAAAAAAATTGGCACAAATTCAGACCGTTTTGAGCAATGCTTTTAAATTGAACTACAATTTGATGTCTAGTAGTTTAGACAATCGTAAACCCAGTTATCAACTGGTGATAACTCCTCTCTATAACTCTAATGTCGATATTAGAAAAAATTCTGCCCATCTTTTAGAGCGATACCAACTGTTTGTCAGTAAACTGTTGGACATCACTAAACGATATCATAAGAAATATCTGAATGATATGGGAATTGCTGTCGATGAGAAAGACATGGTTCGATGGCACCCGAAGTTCAGATTAGATTTAGTTCCTGATATTGTCATCAATGACAATGCATTACCACCGCAACCGGTATTTGGAGAACAATCTGCGGAACTATACTTAGAGAAAACGCGACAACGATTAGGGCTCACAACTGAAACCACTGATGAAATCATTAATACTAACGACAACCAATTGGATAAACCAATCACTGATTCTAATAAAAAGGTCACAAAAGGAGTACTTAAAGGAATTTCGATGGATTTGTTGAACAAAGTATTAAATTTTATTTATTTAATGATTTTATTATTTTAATTGCATTAAATTTTAATTATTTAATAGATTAGAGCTAAAGAAGCAGCAAATTTGGTAAAAGAGATGACCCGAAAACCAGAAGTGGAAAATGAGATCAGAATTTTGAGATCTATACCAGAATTTGTTCGCATAATTCATAGCTTTTTCATCGCATCTAAAAAGTTGGCCGTTCTTTACGATGAGCTAATCGACAAAGTTATCAATAGCTATACCAGCAGTTTATCAATACTGAGGGCCAGAGAGCACGTGGACTATATGTGTCAATTCCTGCCCGATTGGATATACACATTGGAAGTGAAAAAAGGAAATTATATTAAAATCAATAAAGATATGACACTTTCGAAACTTGACGACAGGATTGAACAAAGAATTAATCATTTGAAACAATAATTTGACAATTATTTCAATTATTTTTTAACCCATTTTTAACCTTTTAATTAATATTTCATTTTTATATTTTTCTTTTAAACCATTTTTAATGATTGAAAATATTTTATGATTTAAATAAATGATAGACAAATATTAGATAAAAATATCACTATTTTAATCAATTCGTTATCAAAAAACACGAATAACTTATATTTCAAAATAAAATTTATTAAAATTCAATTTAATTCTGATTTTCTTCGACGAAATAAATTATTTGTTTTCCAACACTCAGTTTCGATCCGTTTTCTTGTAAACTGATTTCATTTGTGTCGAAAGAGACCGCTATTTGCGAATTGGATTTGATCTCAGTTTTGCCATCGAATATATTTTGGATATTCGGAAGACGACGCGGACCTCCAGTGATGTCATCATATCTTAAGAGCTTTATTTTGGATGACTCTAATGAATGAAAATACATTTAATGTCTGTAAACATAGGACTAATATTTAACAAACCCTTTATCATACGATTCTCTCTACGAATTCTTTCGATTACTCGCTTCACATCATCACCAGAATAGATAGGAATTGAAAGTTCGAAATAAGGTTTGTTCGGCTGTTGGTTAATGACATTCAATGGAAGGGAGGGCTCATTTCGGAATACTATAACTGGATCTCCGGGACAGCACTCGCCTTGTATACGTTCGTCCCCTTTTTCAGAGTATTCAATGTCTAATCCCTCCAACTCTAGAGTTGAGATTAGATAAGAAAGGTTTTCGCGCAGAACTTCTCTCTCATCAAAAGCTGAAGTCTCTTCGAAAACACTTTCACCGAATTCAGCGTACATTTGCTGTCAAAACAAAGTAAAATAAATTTTATTCATTGAAACTTATATTTAATTATAACTAATTATTACTTTTCTATGTTCTGCGAATGGCATCACTTTTTTTATATATTTTTTCAAATCAGGGATTTTTGATAATTTGGCCGCAATTATGTTATTTTCCGGAAGTTTTCGTTTGTATTCCTAAATCAATATTAAAATAATAATAGTTTATAACTTATTTTTATAAAATATTTTTACCGCATATAAAGATTTCAAATTATTTAATATAATTGACTGCCAGTGCGGGAACTTCTGGGCCACATAGACGGTTCCGTGAGTTGGTTTGACCACCAGCCCCTTCTTTTCTTTGGTTTTCTGTGTAATATAAGCCTTTAGTCTTATTCGAAAACTGTGCGAAGCGTCCATTAAATAAGCGAATGATTGAAGTAAGACTTCGTCCACGTTTTTGGTTTGAGGCCATTTGGCAGAGTTAACACTTCCTGACTTCTTGAGGACTTCAGTCCAAACAAACTCTGACGTATGAGGACATATCGGACACAAAATGATGGCCTGAGTTTCGATGAAACGAAATACTAAATCTTTATGCATTCCAGTGCTTTGACTCAATTCCCTGTATTTATCTCTGGAGTCTTGAAATTCAAAAAACCCTGTTTTGAGGGCTTCTTTGAAATTCATGGCTTTATAATGGGCTTCGGTTTGAGTGATCCCTCGATTAATAGCACTTAAAATCAATTGAATTAATGTCACTTCAATTTGAGTTCAATTTAATTTTAAAAATAATACTTTTCAAAGACTTTATCTTCGTATGTAGTGATGGGTCCGGTTCTTAAAGAATTCAAATTCGAAATCATTTCTTTACTGAATTCCAAGAAGTTATAAAGTTTGAGAAGTCCATTATCGGCCTGTTTTTCAATAAAGTTAGCGTCGTCTACACCATCGCCCGCATCGGCCAAAGCGAATCTGACGCCTAAACACAGCAATCAATGTATTAAAAATAATAACTCAAATGCAAACATCTATACCATCGGCTGAATATTTTTCAACCGCTTCAGACAAAGTAAGAAAATTTCCGGTAGATTTAGACATCTTTTCGTTGTTCAGTAACAAATGTCCGTTCGCTCTAAAACTTTTGGGCCACATTTCAGGCCTGTTCTCCCAAATGGCGCAGTGATTATATATCGTATATGTTAAATGATTGGGCACTAAGTCTTTGCCCGAAACTCGTAGATCTAAAGGATACCAATAATTGAATTCTTTTCTCAATTTATCCAATTTTTCTTTTGGTATTCCACAGTCTTTCGGATATAATGTGTCTGAGAAGTAGATGTAATCCCAGACCTTTGGTGTCAATTTTTCTGGTTTAATACCAATCGGTCCCAAAATATTTCCCTTCATTTCTCCGCCTTGAAGTAAATGAGATATTGTATAATAAGACATATAAACAGTTGAGTCCGATAGGGATTCGATGAGCCATTCCTGA
The DNA here is from genome assembly GCA_034694945.1 of Carabodes femoralis. Lineage (NCBI taxonomy): Eukaryota > Metazoa > Arthropoda > Arachnida > Sarcoptiformes > Carabodidae > Carabodes > Carabodes femoralis. Next base: position 2,587 of record JAQFYS010000110.1, on the reverse strand, counting down.
GCCCAGGGAAGGCGAGAACCGAGACCGTACTGTCGACTACAGGCGTGGTCTTTAAGCCAATCGAGTGTTGCGACGAAATTTCTTCGGGTTTCTTCGTGGTATGTATTCAATTGTGCTAAAGCTTTATCCGCCTCTTCTCTCCATTTCTTCTCCCCGTACTCTATAAACCTTAATTTCAAACCTTATTTTAATAATTGTTTCATTAATTAATTGTGAGTAAAACAAACCATTGATCGCAAAGTGCGACAACACATTCATCGCCTGATCGAGATATCACTTGTTTTTCTGGTTCCATATAAATCAGGGCTTCTTTTTTGTCAACTAATTCTGTTTGAATGGCTTTCTTTACGTCTGAAACTTTCTTTCCTTTATGGGGGCCAACAATCAGAACGCCGTCGTAGAAGCCTTTCAGATAGACTTTATCCTTGGCTTCGGCCAACTTTAGTGTATCGTTTTGACTTTGAATTTTCAATTGTTCACAAACAGTAACGGCCGATAAATTCCCAAATCCTGGTATTTCTATAATCGGAACCTTTGATACAAAAATACTAATAAAAACAAAAGTTAAACAAATAGTTTGTTTGACTGACCGGTTCGAATGGCAGAACCATATTGTCTTTGATTCCGAATTTCTCTCTGAGGGGCTGTTTATTTTTCAAATCTCTAAGCGCTGCGAAATCGTCGGGTGCGTCAGAGGGCACACTCGTCACAATACCAGTTCCCTTATCGTCCTTAATGGTGAGCATTGGCAGCGCATAAATGGTTTGATATGAAGTGAGGGGAGCTTTCAATTTGGCGCCAATCAGGTCATTGCCGGTCAGGTCTAACACTTTATCGATTTCGCCGTTTTGTTTAGTGAATTCCTGAAATGACAAATTTCTTGCCGACCGTTCAGTTGATATAAATATTTCTCCCGAACTCATATTATAAGCGATGTATTTCATATCAGGTCTAATCCAACAGTTGGTCTGACCATACATTGTTTCGGGTCTCAAAGTGGCCGCAACTAAATATACGTCGGCTTTCAGTCTGAAAAGTAATAAATTATTTACTTTTAATGAATTATATTACTAATAGATTACTATTAGTATTAGTTAATAAAATAATTCAAATGTCAATAAAAAATCGTTTAAATGAATACTTTTTAAGTTTTTCTGGTTTCGGATCCAAGACTTTCATTTTGATGAGAGTGTATTCTTGAGGGCCCACTCCTTCGCCAGTGGATCTGTCGTGATCCATACAGGGCTGGTTGTCTTTGGCTGAGAATATGGTATACCTTTTGCCGAATTTAATTTTATTTCGTTCTTTGAGTCGAATGAACTGCCACTTCACGAATGAATCAAAGTATGGGTTTATATCTGTAGTCATGAAGACTCGACGCCAATCAGCCCTCAGACCAAAGGCTTTCAAGTCTTGAATCCATTTTTCCGGGAAGTAATCCAACCAATAGAGAGCGTCTGCAAACTTTGCGATTTCATCGTCTGAGAGGCCCAAAGACTGCATTATCTGCCACTGATATTTCGCCTGAATTGTCTTCGCCTGAAGTTTACTCCTTTTGCTCTTCGACTTGTCTTTAATAACCGGTTCACTCGAAGCGTTAGATATGGCATCAACTGATTGTTCGTCTTCTTCGGGAAACTTTGGAGGAAACCCAAAAGTTTCCATTTCACGGCTCAATTTGTCGGCGCAGGCCTTGATTGGCATTCCTGTACAGTGAAAGCCAAACGGCAGAAGACATCGCCGGCCTTTGAGGCGCCAAAAACCGATACAAAACTGTTTACAAATTCAAACAAACCCTTAATATCTTTAAACGTTAAACAAATGTCTATTTGAAACAAACCTCTAATTTTGATAACGAAAATGTGTGTCCGATATGAATGCGTCCGTTTGGATACGGGAACGGAAAGGTTCCCAACAGTTTCTCTTCATTATTCTTCTTAGGATTGTTGGGAGCGTCCACTTCATAGATCCGTTCGTCAGACCATTTCTTTTGGACGTTTGCCTCCAATTCGAGATAATATCGAAGTTTTGCTTTACTTTTATTGGTCTCCATTTCAATGTTAACTCTTTTGTAGTTTTGATTAATTTAAATAAATTATAATTAACTCAAACAGTGATATACCTATTCTGTAGTGAAAGGTGTGAACACGTGTAGTCACATATTGTGTTTGACTTCTGTCTGCAATACTGTTTAACATGTATTGCAATTTGGAGTTTTGTTACATCAGTAGTGATATAATTGTTTTGAGCCAATACTCACTTCATTGACTGGAAAGCGCTTACATTGAACTCAGAATCCAAATATTTATTTTGTTAATTCTGTTGATCTATTCCTCTATTTCTTATGCATTTCATAAATCTATTGCTATATTAGCGGATATAATGCAGACACAATTTCATTATAAACACTGATTTCTTAGTCTCTGCCGTAAACAAGTTTCAATCAATTATGAGACAGTGATATATCATATAAGTGTATAATTTATAGATATTGCAAATTGCAATAACTATTTCCAACAACAGGTAGACTAAAAGCTCTGTTTATAAGCATTAATCTATTTAAGATAAATCACAGTTTGATAAATAT
>JAQFYS010000109.1:0-11469 GCA_034694945.1 Carabodes femoralis | reverse complement strand
AACGAATGATTCTGCACTTAAAAAATCTAAACTGAGAAGTTCTCAGTGGAGACTCATTAAGCGATCGATATTTTTAGACACATCTATAAAAACCGGCACAAAATTTGAGTACTCTATAGAGCACTTGATTTTATGAGCTGATGATCCGCTATAAAAACTTAAGAATTTACTCTTCAATCAATTTTATCTCACAATTACTTAAACTTTGATATAATTGATAATAAAAAAAGAAAATCGAAATCAAATGCAATTTATTTATTTGATTGCAATATAAAATAATATCAAATTTATTGAACTTTATATTAAAATTCTTGACATTTTCACAAAAGAAATAGAAAATCATAAAATAATTACCGGTATATATAAAACTATTTCTTTTGCAAATATAAAAATTCATTGTTCATTCATTCAATCTTTATTGAGAGATTGGAAATGCATTAATTTTGGGGTCTTTTGGTTATCCAATTAGTGATCGAACCGTTGACTTTCGGCTTTTGAGGAATTTCTATAATTTCTGTATTATTTATTGAATTTTGAAGCCATTGATTGAAAAATTGATTCATTTTATTTCGAGTCAATTGATTACTATTATTAACGGTAGGAATAATTTGTTTCGGTTTAAAATACTTAATGAAACGCTGAAGTTCTGTGAAACTGGAGTGTTCGCTGTATTCAACCCCTACCGGCGCCAAATATTTTAATTAGAAATTCAGATCATAATTAAAATAATTAATAAATAATTATTACCACAAATTGTGATGTTATCATATTTCCGGATTTTCACCCCATTTGACGAATTTTGATTGTGTTCCCAACCGGTGGGTCGAAAGGCCAGCACTTCGTCGTATAGACCATTGGATTCTGCAATATATTCCTGTAATTTCTTAATTTAGACAAAAGAAAGTATAAGTTTTAACGATAATATAATGTCAAATGTTTTAAAATTTTAAATAAAATTTACCAAATGATTGATTGAATCCATGGATAAGACATGAAGTTGTGAATCATATTTATCGGTAATCATAAGTGAATCGATTTCATTGTTTTTATAGCAGTTATATATTTGCCGTTTATTAGGATTTGTCCAAACTTTTAGTTTAAGCGCTTTTGCGATTGAAATGAAGACATTTTCTTTACCGATACTATAAGAACCACAAACTATAAGAATTTTTGGGTTTCTCTTAAAGTAATCACAACTAATGGAAACAATTGACTCTAAAATTTGTTTTTGTGGCAAAAATTTATATTTTGGATCGCAATAAGTGGTGTCCAAAAAGATTGTGTCAATCGGTCGTCGAATCAGTGATTCATAACCGAAGAATGAATGGTCTGCCCTGAAGTCACCGGTATGTAAGTAACGCAAACCATTTCTCAATTCAAAAAGTATGACAACAGCTCCGGGACAGTGATTGGCGTCAAAGAACGTCACTTTAGTTCCCATCACGTCTTCGGTCTCATTGTTTTGAATAACTTTTATCGTAAATAAACCCTTTTTGAAGTGATTTCTGACTAAAGAGGCAGTGATTGGCGAACAATAGATTTGATGTTTGAATCCATTATTCAAACCCTGATAATGGTCTGAATGAAAGTGCGTTAAGAAATAGAGGTCTATATCAGGAATGGATCCATAGCTGAATGCGTCCACAGAGAAGCGAGTGTTTGGGATCTTCTTATAAAAAGGACATATTCTTGGAGTCCTTGATTTTTTCCCAAACTTTACTCTTTGGTTAACTCTTACATCATTTGAATCTAATTTTCGTTTGTTTTCATTTGAATCAATTGATTGATTGGACACAGAATTTGCAGAACAACTGAAAAAATTAGTTATTTTTGTTTGTTTTGACATTTAATTCAAATCAAATTCAATTCACTTTCAAATCATTAATCATTTGAATAAAACTCTAATAAAAACATTTGAATTGTATTTGGATTTGAAAAGGAGTTAACCCTTTGAGGGATTGTCCACTAATTATCGTTAAGTTCTAAGTTTTTTACATTTTATTGACGACAAGAATATTGAGAAAACTTTATTAAAATAATTATTATTTATATTTATTGAAGAAATAAAATATATTTAGATTTTAATTTAATTATTATTTGTATTAAACTATTTGACAACGAATTGTACGAAAAAATTAACGAAACCAATGATTACAATAAAGTAAAGAAATATTATCTGATATATAGGAAGCGGTTGTCCTGTCATTTGTTTGGCTTTGATGTACGCCAGCGGTGGAAGACTGAAGATATAAACCATAGCAGAGAAGCTTCCGGTGTAGCGAATAATTGTTCCGATATGTGGGTAATAGAGTGCAAATGAAAGGCACAGACAGATGAGGAATGTGTTTAGAACTATGATATGCCAATATTTGGGACTTGTGTTAGGTATGAGTAAATGCATTACTTGTATTCGAAGCATTAGAACCAATAGTGGGAAAAGAGTGAACACTTGAAGCAATAGAAATGCACGCGTTATAAACGCAAGAATATCATTGCTCTCGAAGTTATCCAAAAAGTTATCTCTTAAACAATCTTTAGATATCGGAAAACTTATGTAAATCATAGACGCGATCATAAAATATGTGAATCCAACCAACAGATAAGCGATTCCCAAATCTCTGCCATTGTTTTGTGGATTTTTATTTGTGCGTAACAGCGATATAACGCAGTTGTGGACAAAAAAAGCTAAACCAAGGATTCCAGACATTACAGGAAAATTCCAATTAAATAGTTTTGTATAACTAATGCCATCGACATCATTAAACTCTACATTAATTGGACCCCAATTTAAAGCCTGAATTAATTAATTAAAGAAAAATAATTATAGTTTTGTTTTTTTAATTAATTGGTTATACCTTATATGCAGAGAATGCTATTAAATATATCACTGAAACACTTCCGACGACATTGAACTTCATAAAAAAATTGACTGACTTTAGACTAATGAGAGGCGACATAAGGAAAGCCAAAAGGAAGGGCACAATTCGGTGCAGATCATTGAAGAACACATTATCACTATTGATGGCACTGTTTTGGTTGTCATCATTCAGACAAATAACTTCAGACATATTCGTAGAAATCGAGACGTTTTGGTCTATTGTTTGATACATAAAAGTTAAGATATGTTCTAAAAAGTTACTCATAAGCACCCAATAGACTATACATCCGCCGATTAGTGTTATTAGTGATGAGAATAGAGATATGACGTGTGCTATCGGTCCCAAAAGGTGACGGACAACATCACTGAACTCGATTACATTTAGTTTAATCATTTGCGGCAAAGAAATGATTAGTTTTGCGGTATAACAACATAAGCCACACATAGTCATCAATAGAAGGAGACCGCAGACCAGACCCGCTCTGTGTAGAGCCCAGGGAAGGCAGAGAAGTGAAGTTCCCATAAGCATATTCCAAATGGCAAATATGGTGATGAAACTGGACTGACGGCGATTACATCCGGTCGAATCGGTTTCCATTGGAATCCCGATCCGCGGTATATAGAAATACCAGGGAATCACGTGATCCGGAATTTGAAGTCGATTTGAGTCAAGGACTCCCGAATGAGCGCCAGACAGACGGTTGTAATATCGGTATCGATTGTATGTAATACTGGCCTCAGATAAGTCTTGAGTTCCATAACGAAGTTGACCCACATTTTGCTGATCCGGAGGATAATGGTATGGCCGACGACTAGATGTGATTGAAGACTGAGAATATTCATTTGAGTTAACGACTGGACTCGAGTTTGCCGTCAAATAATTGATATGAGATCCGAATTCTTGTCTTTCACTCGTGAGTAGAGGTGTCATAGAGTTAGCACTACTTTGACCGCTCGTTAAGTCCTTTGCCATCGCTTTTGGTTCAAACAAATGGTCACTAAATTTATAATTAAATTATTCAAACATTTGAAGATTAAGTTTTAAATGCATTCGTTATTGAGATTTGATTTGCACTCAAAAATGTTTTTCTTTTTTATATAAAAAATTATTATTTTGTTATCAATTAAATGTATTTTTTATCAAATGGTTGGAAACAAATTGTAAACAAATTGTGTTAAACATTGAAATCAATTAATTTTATCAATTGTTTGAATTGTATATCAAATCTTATGCTCACAAAAACTTTAATTCAAATTAACTCAAAAATTATTGAAATTTTTTTCTTCACAAAAAATCAGATCAAAAGTATTGATAAAAATCTAAATAATTAATGATTTGTAGAGAAAGTAATTCAATATTTGAATTGAATTTATTAATCAAAAGACATAACTATTAAATTTCAATCAATTTTGACAAACAATTAATTAAATAAAATAATATTCAGTTAATAGACATTGAGTTCAATACAGTTATGCAATACTTTTGACGATAAATATTATAATCAAAACAATAAACAAAAGTTGAACTTCAGATCAACTTTTTCACAACATCTGTACCGATACTAAAGTAGAGGTCTTTTCAGATATTTATTTAATTTCTCGAAACTCTTAATAATTGGTTTATATTTTATTCAAATGAATGATTCAATTGATAACATCTCTAAAGTGTTAATGACTTTAAATATTTTGGAAAAACACATGTTTTTGTTGTTTGAGTTTAAAAGTCATTCAATGTTTGAAACATTCAATACTTTAAATTGAATTTGTTTTCCATTTATAGTAATGTTTTAGTTTTGTTTAGAAGTAATTATAAAATCATTTTAATTCATTTCAGACTATAATATATTCATTGATTTGTAAATCAAATACAATAAAAAGTTTTGGTAATGAAAACAAAATTTATATTAAATTAATAAATAGATTAATAAATAGATAATTAAGAAATAAAAGACAAATCTTTAGTAATATTAGTCTTAATTTAAATTAATTTAAAATATATTTTTTAAATTTTAATTAAAGGAAATCTAAAAAACAGTGATCTTATCGATGGAAACGCGTTTAAGATCTAAAAGAAAAACAAAAGTTAACGAAAAATGTCTCAAAACTAATAAAACAAATAAAAAGATCAAAAACAAACCAAATGTTAACGAATTGAATGAAATTAAGCCTTTAATGCCTTCAATGAGTAAACTTTGTGTCGATTTCTTTACAAATAAATCTTGTATTCAGTTATCGAAAGCACTTTTGGGACAAATATTATGCCGAAGATTATCACCGAATGGACCAATACTTAGGGGCAAAATAGTTGAAACGGAGGCCTATTTGGGCGCTGAAGACAAGGCCAGCGCTACCTTTGGTGGCAGAAGAACCGCAAGTCTGGAACCACTGTATATGAAGTCGGGAACTACTTTCGTGTATATGACTTATGGTATGTATCACTGCATGAACTTATCGGCTGAAGGAAACAATGGAACCGCTGTTTTGTTACGAGCCGTACAGCCCTTAGAAGGCATCGATTCTATGCAAAAGTTTAGATCCAATGCCCGAAAGGAAGACAATCGGTCACAAGAATACAAACTCGAAATGTTAGCCAACGGACCCTCAAAACTATGTATGGCTTTCGATATAAATAAATCCAATTTGAATAAAGTAGACATCACTGACAGTGATCTCATTTGGATTGAATTTGGAGATACTATTTCTGACGATCATATTATATCTGCCAAACGGATCGGTATCTCCAGAGCACAGGAATGGAATCATAAAGAATTTAGATTTTATATAAAAGACTCGAAATTTGTTTCAAAACTAAAATAATATATTAATTACCGGTAATTGTTGTCAATAAATATTTTTATTATAATTATTAGTGAATTCATTATTTTGTAATTCATTATCGTTTGTACTCTGAATTAATTTATATTTCATTGATTTTCTTAAAGTGTTTCATAGAATATAAAAAATTGTTCATAAAATTGATGAAAATTAAGATTATTTTTGTTTTTCAAAAAATATATGTTTTGCCAAAAGTTAATTAAATATTAATTAAGTTTTGTTTTTAACTTTTCATCGAATCTATAATTTTGATATTATTTTGTTATTTCTATTCAAAACAAAATAATTAATTTCAATTTGAAATAAGTTTTGTCTCTAATTGTTTGGCTTATATTTGAATTAAAATCTAATTAATATTAATCTGAAAATACGAGTCATTGAATGAATATTAGGGTTTTTACGAATTCATTAATCGTTTTTTATCATTGCCTGCGAGCCATAAGCCATATGAATGCATTCCTCAACTCTGGAGGTAAGTATTTAATTGCTTTAATATTTGCTTTTAACCCGAATAATCAAATAACTAATGCATTAGAGCTATGAATAAAATTTCAGCGATTTTGCAACGAATCTAATTTTTAAAGAATTTTTAATATCTTATATATCATGAGTCATGGCTATGGCTATGGCTGTGACTGTTCTTTTGATTTATCCGTTGATCAGTGAATTTAGAGATTTGATCGACTGCTCCACTTTGTCACCAATTTTTCAATGATTTCCTCCTCAGTCTCATGACTCTAACTTATTATATAATTATTATTATTATTGGTTTTTTGTTGAAAACTTTTCTAAATTCAAAACCATTTTTACTAAAAAGTTATTACCAAAGAATAAGAATAACTGATAAATCCATTGACACGAAAGGTCTTTATAATAGCGAACAATTGGCTCTTCTGTAGTGAAGAGAACAAAAAATACTTATTGAGCGCAGTTGAGAATGCGATGCCATCCCATCCCTGCCCACAATCCATCATAAATATACATAAGCATTAAAAAGATCAGCACCGACCTCAGCACTGACTCACCTCAACTTACGAAGAACTTTTGCCCACAAGAAGTTTAGTCTAAGCTTTAATCTGATTGTTCGTCACTAAGTCTAGTCTCACAATACATAACAGTATCCATAAAATAAGGATAAATTTTGAAAAAACTACATTCGGTTCCTCTTTTTTCATTTGATTATAATATTTCGTCGACTTTTAGGTACATTAGTGTTGACCAGGAATTCAAGTACAGTATCATAAATATGCGATGAAAAGCAGTTGACAGCAGGTCTTAGTTATGATTTGCATTAACTTATCAGTTGTGGTCTAAAATGGGGATTAAGTTTACTTAATGTTCGGTCAGCTATGATTGCGGGTGGGGTTCGGTATAAGGCTTCCACAGAACTCTATAAACATATTGCTATCAAATACTAAACCAAATGACATATCACACACTATTATTACATAACTATAAAACCAATACTTTGGCGACAACTCTGCGTCAAAAACAGGATATTCTTGTAATTCTATAAGTGTTTTAAAAATAAAATATTTTTCTTTTGAATTATTTTTCTATATATTTTCAAATAGTCCAGGTTTCAAATTTAATTCAATGAAAATATTCTGTATATTCAATAATATGAAACTACAGTATTGATATAAGTATAGTCGTGATCCAAAAATTTATTATTGCTTTCACTTTCAATCGTCAAAACTTTAGAAAAGTTTTTTAAAACTTTTTGTATGTTTTTATGTATTGAAAGTTTTTTGGATTCAGTAGAGGTTCTTATTCTTACACTACTTTCTATTATATTTGGATTTTTTAAACTTATTTCCTGTGGTTTTCATTTAATTTAAAATAAATTATAAGTGGATTTTAACCTTCAAACCGAATGGTTATGACTGGTTGTGTGTTATTGAATGTGATTTATTATTACAATTATATGCATAAGTCAGAGGCACCGGTACTAAAGGTAAAGCAGGTATAATACTATTAGTCTAATACCAAAACAGAGTTATTATCTTCGGTTTTTATCTCAGTTATTGTCTGTCTCTGTGATCTTCAGCTATCTATTTATCAGTCATTTATTTAACCCTATGTTCCCTAAGAGGGGGCCTAAGAGTTGGCTGAGACTATAATTGGGAAATTGTTTGAATGGTTACGTCAGTCAAACATTTCAATGGTATCTCTATTGGTGAACAACATTTTCACATCTGGTTTACTGTTGTGTCAATGCGTGGGCAAAGACTAAATTGTCCTCATATTGAAGATAACTTCTATACTTCTATTGGTTATTGGCGTCACTTTAATCAAATTCCAGTCTCTTATAGTATTTATCGCCGTTTAAAAAATATAGCCAAATGTTAACAATGTTTTGACCTTAAAGTATCTCAACTGAAAAAATTTCCTTCAATTAACTAACGAACTAAACGACGGCACAAAACATATAATTTTTCAGTTGTTTTTTGTCGGTTTTTCGCTTATGGGCTAATGTTCTGTTCACTGTTCACTTTATACAGTACTCTACACTCTAATCCTACAAAACTTATATTATAGTTACTGAATGATTGAACCCAGAGAGCAATAACGAGAGGCGAGAGAGAGAGAGAGAGAGAGAGAGAGAGAGAGAGAGAGAGAGAGAGAGAGAGAGAGAGAGAGAGAGAGAGAAGGGGAGAGTTGTGTTGTAGAAAAGATTAGACATAGAGTAGTCTCGGTGTTTGGAGTTTGGGTAGAGTATGGGTACTCCTCCTCTGAAGGCGTATTAGTGGTGTTGTTTGAAATTGTTGTTAGAGTTGGTAAGAGTGAGAGTCTCTATACAGTACTAGTGGTATAACTGCTCCTCAAATATAGTGAATGAAGAACTAAGAGTTCATATGATAGTATCGGCTGTGGATCACATCAATTGCAAAAACAGAATGTGTGGAAAGTTGTTTTGGGGCTCAACTCTATTTCTTTTACTATTAGAATATACAGTTCAAGTGTTTGATATTTAAGGTATGGATGGTTTGGAGGCAATTTGAAGGCAAAACTTTCGTCTCATTCCACTCATTGCACTGGTATTAGTCATCGATTGCCAACGAAGTCAAGTGCGTTAACTGTCTGTAAGTTTTCAAAACTTTTATCCTTTACTTCTATTACTTCTACTTCTATTTTGTCTGATTTGTCTGATATATAACTTTATGTCTGAAATGATTTCATTCAAATTGTGTAACACTTACTATATTTGAAAGCACTGAACCATTGGAAACATGCATTCAGTCTTTATTATCTACTCTAAGGTCTGAACAGTCAAACAGGTGTACAACAGCTCACGATTATTGTTATTATGGGATTAGTTTCAGGTTTAGACCATAACTTATCCATTAATTTTAGACTTTTATGTTTTGCTTCACTATTAGAATCTCCAAACAATATTAAAGTAAATGCTTTATAAACTTTAGTGAAAGTTAAGTACACTTTTGTTTTGCTTAAGAGACGTCTTATAAACAGTTTTTAAACTAAATTTATTTGAGAAAATATAATGTGATCTCTATTTAAACAGTCAATCAATTTAATGAATGTTTTTTGTCAACTGTGGCATCGGTTTAGTCTGTGTGCCATAAGGTGTATGTCCTCCTCATTGGAGCCGTTCATACATTCATATACTTTGAAAAGTTATTCAAAGCTCGGTTTGCCTTTTCTTATCAATTTTGTGCCTCTCTTTCAATGTTTCAAATTATCTGATTCGACACAGGAATCGTATGTTTCAATATTAACCCAAACTTTTGAGGTTAAGGGCGACAATAGTCCTAAAACACCGTAAGTATCGTTTGAACCTCAAACTAGAGGCTAAACTTAGGATCCGAATAAAATTTTGGGTTCGGTTCTTAAAGTTTGTCTTTATCTCAAACCAATATTCAATTCCAACTAAATAAATGTAATTTATATTTAAGTGGTTATCAGTTTTGGATGACTTAACCTAAACATTGAGATCATTCAAAGTCCATAATTTAATTTTTATTCATTTAATATTAATTTATTCAATAAATTAGATTTAATTTCACTTTAATTTTTTGATATCAATCCAGGTTTCAAACTATTCTAAAACTTTTTCTAAACATAAACATTAACTTTAAACGATAAGAAAAGTTTTTAAAAAATAAAAGTTTAGTAAAAAAAAGTAGAAAATTTTACGAATATATCTGATTTTTAAAACAGAAATTTTCTTTTATAAATGAATTTATTAAGAGATATGTTAACTATTTTTAGACTCTATATTAGATTATATTCTAAGAGCACTTCCTTTAGCAATAGGTGCGGTCAATCACAACCATTTCTTGTAATGGTTAATGAATAAGAAATAAATATCAATCTTTACCTGTTTTTCTAATACTCGACTTTTTTTTCTTCCAATACTTTAATTCTATGCTTTAGTGTCTGTTTTGCGAATAAATTAAACTCTTATAAATTTAGTTTTGAATGCTATGAATATAATAATGAAGGGCATAGAGAGAGATGAGAGAGAGAGAGAGAGAGAGAGAGAGAGAGAGAGAGAGACCTACAATACGTCAATCATAATAATAAGCAAAACGAATAATACATTGAGTTTAGGAACTATTATCAAATGATAAATAAAAGATTGAAAATATTTTGAGAACTGAAATATAGAAGTCTTTCTTAAAAGTGTGAACTTTTTTTGTCATTTATTAGGAGAAGGAAGAAGAAGATTGAAAAGATATACTCAGCCCTTATTGTGTTGTCTAATACTCTATTAGGATATACCGGTGTTCATAGCACACGAACTTTGATGTCCTATCGTTTGGGTCATTCCCTTCCTTTTTCCACATTTAGACAAATTTAAATATAATAAGAGAAGAAAAAGAAGAGAACTGTCTATGGATTGGAATATATAGACAAATAATATATTGATATCTGTTTTGACTTTAATCTGTTTTATTGCTAAAGAAAACGAACAAAAAGTCAAAAATAAATTAATTTTTGAAATTTTTAGTGAATTTTAAACAGAATTCATTACAAGTGATTAATATTTTAAACGACCGATTCGTTAAAGTGTCCGATAGAACGGAACTTCATATTAATGTGAAGTCGGTATCAAAAAAGAGTGAAATAATCTGAAGATATGAAGTGGCGGTTAAAGACTTCACTTATAGTTTGTGTATTTGTTTAATGCCGTTATAAAAGTTCAGATCAAAACAACTATTTCTAATAACAGCTCACAAGAGAAGCAAAAGAGGAAACGGTTTTCACTTCACGAACAATTGTGAGAACATATTGTGCCCTAAGTTTTGAATTTTTTGCTTTTAATTTATTGCACTTCGAGTACAACGAGTTGTGCGAATATTAACGCAAAAATTGAGCCTTTCTTTAGAAAATAAATGAGTGAACAACTATAAGACTGGGACCAACTATAAGAACCTTTTCATTCATATATGAGTTACTATTTTTATTTATTCACTTACTTTCCAAAAGTATTGCCGACAATACAGATAATACTGAATGCCTTTAGAATTTGTGTAGTTTTTAACAAAATAAATATATTTTTCACGTATGAACTCAACTAAAAGTTACAAAAGAGTGAGAGACGAGCGATAGAGTGAACTTAGAGAACGCCCAGAGTTTTAATTTACTAACAAAGTGTCCGACAGTGAGTGAGAGAAACAAATTTTAGTGAAAAAATTATATTTTTTTAAAGTTGTGTCTAAATAAAAGGGAGTCTAAACGAAGCTAATACTCATCGAAAGATCCAAATCCTCTGAACATAAAAAATCTTT
>JAQFYS010000108.1:0-11471 GCA_034694945.1 Carabodes femoralis | reverse complement strand
AAGAGTTTTCAAGAGTTGGTTATGTTTATATCACAAGTCAGTCATTGCTTTCCCGAAGAATTGTCTCAATTTCCCAATGAATTGATTAATACATTGAAGTTATTCTCAAATAATCTCAATCCTGACGTCCGAATGGTTTGCATTCAATTAAATTAATTATATTTTGTCTCAAATTTATTGAAGAAATGTTTTAAAATTGTTTTCAGAGTTTATGTCGGGCTTTGATTCTGTTGAGGAATAAATCGCTGATAACTCCAATTGATTTGTTGTCCCTATTCTTCGATTTGCTTCGATGTAATGACAAGAATTTGAGACAATTTCTTAAAACTCATATAATATCTGACATTAAAAATGTTAATTCAAAGCATAAAAACTCAAAACTAAATACAGTTAGTATTGAATTGATTTTAAATTCTAATCGATATTTAATTCATTTTATTCTTTACTTTTGATTAAAGGTTTTGCAAAACTTTATGTTTTCTATGCTTAGAGACAGTAATAAAATTGCGGCAAAGATTTCATTAGAAATTATGATTGAATTATACAATAAAAATGTTTGGAAAGACTCCAAAACAGTTAATGTGATCGGAAGCGCCTGTTTCTCGAAAATTACTAAAGTATTATAAAATTTAAATTTGTTTCTATTATTATTAAATGTATTTTTGTTCCAGATTTTAGTGACTGCTCTGACATTCTTTTTGGGTAAAGACGAGGATCGAAATGATGATTCAGATGAAAGTGATTCCGAAGAGGACAATACTCCGTCTGCAGTAGAGGTGGCGATGGCTAATAGGGTTAATAAGAAGACTAAAAAACGTAAACGACTGCTCGAAAGAACCAAAAAAGTAATAAAGAAGTCAAAAAAGAACTCGGATGTGGTTTCTTTCAATTTCTCTGCCATTCATCTTCTTCATGATCCACAATCAATGGCTGAAAAACTTTTCAAATCTTTAGAAACATTTAATGAACGCTTTGAAGTGAAGTTAATGGTTATGAACTTAATATCTCGTTTGGTTGGAATTCATGAATTGATTCTTTTAAACTTTTATCCATATCTTCAACGGTTTCTTCAGCCGCATCAGAGAGATGTGACCAAAGTATTGCAATACACAGCACAGGCCGCCCATGAATTAGTGCCGCCGGACGTTATCGAACCTATTCTTAAGTTAATCGCCAATAATTTTGTTACAGAACGTAATTCTAGTGAAGTGATGGCCGTTGGTTTGAACTCTGTTCGCGAATTGTGCGCCCGCTGTCCGCTTGTCATGAATGAAGATCTGCTCCAAGATTTAGCAGAATATAAGTCATTCAGAGATAAGAACGTTTCGATGGCTTCTAAAGCATTGATTCAATTGTTCCGAATAAAGAATCCAAACCTATTGAAAAGGAGGGACAGATCCAAACCGACAGAAGCGAGCGTTCAGTTCAGGGCCAAAGAGTTTGGACAAGTTTTAGCCCCAGATTTCATTGATGGCACGGAACTACTAAATGAGACATTGGATTCATGTGAAGATAATAGTGATGTCGACGGTTCCGATGATGAGATGAGTGATAACAGCGATGGTTGGGTTAATGTCAGCCATTCTGAAGACGAGAACAGTAATGACATATCTATCGATAGTCAGGAAATAGAAGATCCTAAAGAAAAGGCGGCTCTGATATCGTCTTCGCGTATTCTAACTCAGGAAGAATTCCGAAAAGTTAAATCTATTCAACTTTCAAAACAGATTTCTTCAGCAAAACCGCGAAAATTTAACAAAAATTCAAATAATAACGAACCGGAAAATGAAATTCATTTATTAGAGAACAAAGAAATCGTTACTTTAAATTCAATCGAAAGGATGTATAAAAAGAGTAAATCCGATAAAAATAGTCGTTTAGAGAGTGTCCGCACCGGAAGGGAAGACAGAGAGAAGTTTGGATCCAGAAAAGCAAAAATGAATCCGTTTTCGAGTAAAAACAAAAAAGAAAATCTTAAGAATAAATCATTTCTTATGGTTAGACATAAAATTAAAAAACAAAATAAAAGATCGTTTAAAGACAAACAAATCTCTTTAAGAAATCGTTTGTTAAAGAAATGCAAATAAATATTAAACGAAATTATATTTTAAATGAATAAAAGTTATAATAAAATCAGAATTTTTTAAAATTTATTTAAAATATAGGAATAATTTGACCAAAAATAATATAAAGTTTTTAAAATATTAATATTGAAAAAACATACCATTCTATTGAAATGAGCTTGTACATTATTTCAAGTTATACAATAGGAGGCGCCCTCTAATGAGAAGTGATTAAAATTGTCTTTTATTTACAAACATTCAAATTGATTGTCATTTCATATACAATATTGTATTTTGTGACCAATTGTTGTCCAAATGTCTGACTATTCTTCGTTCAGAATCGGAAAATTGAAACTTAAAGGAGAGAAAAGGTATTAAATATTAATGTTTTAAAGTTTTTATTTAAATCAATATTAACTTTGATTTTATTGTTTAGGAAAAAGAAGAAACAAAAGACAGAAAAGAGTGAATCGAGTTCTCAATTGGAGAAAAAGACGGATCTATTGGACGCCAAAAATCATGGTTTCTATCAATTTATTAATTGTTTTAATTTAATACTGAATTCAATATTGAATTAAATATTCTTCTATTGTCAGGCGATTGGTATCAAATTGAAAGCTTTGAACAAATCAACGGTCAAATAGCTATAGAGATGTCTCCCTATCAGTACATCCGAGCGCTGGACAACGGATTGTTTATATTAGGGGCCGCCCACTGCCCAGAAGAAGCTCCCGATCCCGAAGAGATTCTAACAGCTATTAGATTCTCAAACACACAAATAGGTCTCAAATCGGGATTTAATAAATATTTAAGTATCGATAGTAAGAATCGATTAGTCGGCCGATCGGATGCCATCGGTTCGCGGGAACAGTTCGAACCGGTATTCCAGGACTTAAAGTTAGCAATACTTGGATCCAACGGCTCTTTCCTATCAGCCGATGAAGAGCAGGAATTACCGTATATTATGGCCAAAAGCAGTAGTGCCGGACCCAACGAAATGCTCAAAATCCGGACTAACGTAGATCCGGATGCAGTCCGTAGAGACCGAGCGGCCAAAGAAAAGCCCGAAGAAGAAAAGGGTTCACTTAAAGAGGCGGAACTCAATTATGTAAAGAAATTTCAAAGTTTTCAGGACAAAAAAATTAAGATAAACACAGACCAAACCGTTAGATTAAAAGAAGCCAAAGATTCTGGAAAACTGCACGAAGTCTTGTTGGACAGGAGGGCAAAGATGAAGTCCGATAAGTTCTGCAAATAGCGGACACGACATCAAACAAACCATTTCTCATATTTTAATAAAATTTCATTTAATTTTCAATTGAAAATAATTTAAAAGTTTATTTAAAGAATTAAAACTGAAGAGAATTTGAAAAAATTTGTGTTCTTTAAACTATTATAAATCTGTGAATAATTTTGTTGACAAATCTCTTGTAATTAACAGATATTTCGATTGAGTTTTCATTTTGTTTGTGTAAGAGTTGTATAATTGTATTAATTGTTATTTTATTAATAATTATAATTAATTAGTATTATGTGGGAAATGTTTGCGATACCAGTCGACAAACTCATCCAGAAGGACAGGCCAGGCCCCGTCCTCGTCATAATTGCTTAGATCATGACTAATAGAGCGACTAAACTCGAGAACATTACACCACTGGTCCTTATTTAAGACCTTATATTTTGATTGCTCTAAAAATTGATGAAAATATGGGTAAAGCGCCCAACGCTTAGCCAATAAGAGTTGAAGCATCGCTTTAGCGGTTTCTAAATCGATACTCCGCTGATCTTTGTCCTAATCATAAGCAATAGTTATAAACATATTATACCATTAATTAATATATTAAAAGCATTACAAACCTTCGCGAAATCAAATGAATAGCGATATATGGATTTGAAATTAATTGAATCGTTGAGCAGAGAGCGCAGGTATTCTAACTTATTTCGCAACTTTACTAATGAATCACACCTTCAATTAAATTAAAGCAATTAATCCATTTGTTTCACATTCTAATCACTTTCTCTAATACTGACTGCATTTCACTCATTCCTTTGAGCCATTCTTTAATATGGAAATATCCCATCTGTTTGGCCTCCATTTTCCACGATATTACTAACATAACAATATCTTCGGGCGCAACCGATAGCGCATTACAAAAGTTTTCGATGCCTTCCGGTTCTATGACTTCTGGATCAGTCAAAGCTATTAAGAGACGAACAATATTAAAACAATTACCGGTAAACCGATTGTATGAGTGTTTGACTCACAGGCGTACTCTTTGAAGAATACAATACATCTCTTTTGGGAGAAACCGCTCATATCGTCTTCAGTTCGCGAAGAATTGCGTCTAGAATTGTATCTAAAGAAGTACGACATTATGGTATCAATAATATCGTTAACAACAAAATAATAACAATACAATCAAAACATAGAAATATAGAAAAATAGGTCTAAAATTTAAAGAATACGAGTAATGACTAAATCACGTGAAAAACATTTGCGAATAAAACTATTAATAAAAATCTTATATTGCTTTACATTAAAGAAATCTGAGATCGAAATCATTTTGAAGACATTTTACGCGCATTTGGTTTAGATTTAAATTCAATCAATGGTTAATCAATTAACAAATGAACCACTGATTAGTGTTTTTAGATTTCAAACATTTGTTTACAAATGAGTCATCGATTGAAGTATTGATTGGATTAAGTGGTTCTGTTCTGTTCTGGTGGTCAGACCAGACCAGTGTCAGGTCAGTCAGTGTTAGTGGTAATGAGTGAGTGTCAGACCTACCGATCAGAGCTCATAATCGCGTTTTTGAATCGTTTGGAACTATTTTTTTCTTCTTCACAGACGTCTATATTATATTTCCTACGCCTGGGAGGCATTGGAGGTATAGGCTGTCCACCTCTTATGTCCACCAATAATGACTGTTTTAGTCGATACAAATCACCGAAATCACGATCTCTTCCACCAGAAGTGTGTAAACTCTGAACACATTTTTGTTATAAAATACATGAAAAAAAATTAATTAATTAAAACGAAAAACAATTAAAAAACAATTAATAAAACAATAATATAAACAAATAATGAATTCAATTGAAATAATGACCAGATTTTGAAGATCGAGTCCCAAATGATTGAGTGATTGAGTCCCAAATTGATCCACTTTTGATGAAATGGTTGTCTATTAATTGTCTTATGGTTTCTTTGTATTGCGTTTTACAATCGGTTCCCAATCATATGAACGCAAACTATTTGTTAATCAATTAATTACTAAAATGTTTGACAAATGTTTGGATTTAATGTTTAAACGATTCAATGATTATAACTATTTTGTGATAATCATTAAAATTAGTAATAAATTATAGAAATCATCACAAAATGGGTTAAAGCGGTTGTCCAGAGATGTTAGCGAAGGCCAACCGACAACCACTCAGACATAACGTTACGAAATAACATTCACTTTATTTGAAACCCTATTAAAGGGTTTATAATATGAATCGATTTGCACTGAAATCACTCTTTCGTACAATTAATGAATCGTTTTTTGCAAACAACTGACAAATAATGCAAAATCTATGAACTGAGAGCAATATCTAGAGATAATCCCCACCACTATATACGTAACGGTATTTGTTGACGACAGCGCTCAGATGTCGAGGGATTGTGTGTTTGGTCTGATCTTTGAGTTTATGCAAAAGCATTGACGCAATCATTGATTGAAACTTACCGTTAATTGAGTTCACAATCGTTTGAATTAACACTGAATTAAGGGTTAATTCAAATCCAATTAAACCTAACTTTAAGTCAATCAAAGTCTACATTATTTCTAAATAAATGTTTTTTATTTTTATAGTTTGCAAACAATGATTGCAAACCAAGTCTTCCAAAGTGTCTACTCTTACCCACTATTGCAATGCATAAGTTAGTCCAACCCCTGGCAAACCCTCCCGACCCCAACCCCTGCCCTTTAAATTAATGTCAAATTTTATAAACAATACATAAATGATGGCATATATTATGGGTTTGAAACTTTCGATTGAACTTAAATTTAATTATATTTTCGAAATAAATTTCAATAAATTTTGTATTTTTATAATTTTTATAATTTTATGTTTTGATTAAAACTTTTGTTGAATGAGTTTAAGACCTAAAATATTTGAAAGCATTGAAATCAAAATAATTATGAAATAAAGGCATCATTTGTTGGATATATTTTTCAGCTGATCTTCTCATTCAAAACTAATGTAGAAATAAATTGGGGGACAAATGAAGACTAAATCATATTTGGATATATATTTGTCCAAAACTTATGAAATAGAGTTATAATAAATTGCAATTAATTTTATAATTAATAATCAAATTGTATTTAAATCGAGAATTTCTATAATAAATTAGTGAATCGATAGAATTAATAGAATTAATGTATGAAAGGGTAGAAAATAGTAATGTTTTTGTAACAGAATTGATGTCTTGTGGTGTTTGTCGTAAATCACGTGCACTTGACTTCGACTCAATGTCTTCGACCAAAAACTGTTTTATAGGTTTAGTATAGACTCTAATCAATGATAATTTAGATTCAAATTATTGACATTGAGATCAAATTTATGATAATTTATAAACAAATTCCTAAAAATCGTTGTTTTAAATACATTTTTATTGTATTTCTCTAAAAATTTTTGGACAACAAATAATTGAAACGTGAATTCAATGCAAATCCAATCGTGTATTGAATGGCAGTCAGTCTTGGAATCAATTGGCAGTCAATCGATGGACACAATCAACAAATCGGTTGACTTTCTATTGTTATTCAATTTGTTTTGTTTGCGAACATATGTTTAGATAAATATTTGGAGAAATGCCTAAAAATAATCGTAAGAATAGACAAAGAATTTTGGATTTGGAGGCGACTGAAGACACTGTGATCTCCAATTTGGCCGCCAATGAACACAATTCAACACAAATGGAAAAACTTAAAGTATTGCAGGAAATGTTCGCCAATCGGATCGACGAAGACCTCATCCACGATGTCTTCCAGGAATGCGCCGGAAATGGTCTGACATTTCTCACAATTATTTACTTTATATAACTTTAAATAGTTTTAAACTTTAATTATTTGTCTCAATGTTTGCAAACATATCATAAGATATGATAACGTAATGTACTTTCAATTTGCATAAAATATTTGATTTGATTTTCATTGAATTTAGTTATTGTTATAATATATTGATTGCAATCATTATTAAACAAATTGAAAGCTATTCCTGTTTTCGGAAATTGAAAGCAAAGATTCTCTTTAGATAATTAGTTAATGTATTTATAATTAGTTTATTATAAAAGCAAACATTGATTTTGAATGACTTTTCATTTAAATATTACCCAATAGTTAATGTGAAACGAAAGCTGTTTTAAATTCTATCCTTTTTTCATAATTAACTAAAATTAACTCAAAATTATTTTAACTTTAACTTTATTTTTGTCTCAATTTTAAGCCAAAATACTTTAGTTTTATTAGATTTAAATATAGAGTTAAAAACAACTCCCGATTGAAATGAATGACAAAATAATTAATTGCTTTAAAGTCATGAAAAGTCATCACAAGAGAGACCATTCATTAGGTGTGTCTTAAATAGATTATCGATTAAGAAAACAGAGTTAATGTTGTAATAAATTATTTCCTGTTTTCAGTCTTAAAAATTCAATCAAACTTTTATTGAAATACATTCATAGAGAACCCAAACTGTAATTTAGTTCGAGAACCAAAGCTAATGAAATATTTGACTTTTCTATACAATTCAAACTCATTTAAAGGTAAATGTAGAGCACTTTTATCAATATTGAGCTCATATCTGGTCAGGTATTATACAATAATATTATATCTATTACTGATTTGTTAAACGTTTTTATCCTCAAATTAAAGTTCAAACCATTTGGTTATCTCCGATAACTTATAGCTTTATATTTGTTTTGCTTCCGATAAACCAAACTTTTATTAATTTTTATCATTTAATTAAGTTTTAAATAATTGATTATAATATCCATATCTGATGTAATTTCAGGACTTATTATATATTAATGATTCAAATGATATAAAGTGAGATCAAAATTGTGGAACAAATTCGAAACATATTTTCCTTAAATTAAAGGCGAGACCAGAGATCAGGAATTTTAAGAAATATATTTAATTAAAATTTTCACAAATTTATACTTTTCTAAGAATTTTAAGACTTATTTTAAAATTATTTATTAGGTTTTACTTATAAATTAAATTAAAGCGAACTGCAGTTACTGTAATATTAGTCTGATTGGATTTATAGCCATTTGATTTCTACAGTATTGTCTATCCATGCAATCACTTAATTCTTTGCATTCACTCATTGATCTCATTATAATCTTTAATTGTGAGCATAGTTTCTATTTTACAATTTCTGAGAATTCAATATCCAGGTCTGACATTGACCTGAAAGAACGGACAGATACACAAAATCGTGGAATTCGTAATCAAGTGAAAGCTGGAGATTTGGTCAGCTCTTAGTAAACTTTTAATTTCTATAAAACTAAGCGTTAAAATCAGTTTAAGTTTATTGATATTGCATTCCTTTTAGAAATATTATCTAAAATCAGAGTTTAAACCCTTTGAATTTAGTTCAACACTTTTTTCATTAGTTATGTATTGTTTGATAATAACCTAAAAATTGTGAATTCATTATTAAGACTGAATTTAAAGGGATTGACTATTATATAGTTGAATGAGAACACTGAACACTACATACACTGTATTTAAAATATTGTGAAAATTTCACTTAAACTATAATTTTAATGGAGTAAAACATTTATAAAACTATGACAAAGAATATTTAATTTACTTTAATTGCAATTGTATTGAAATTTATCCATTGAAATGTACTCTACAGTATAATAATCATTATGAGTATATTTTAGATATATTATCAGTATTTGGAGAGAGATTTAATTAAAGGTCTCTTATACCTGATCTGAAGCAAGAATTATATTGATTAATACAATATCCAAAAATATGATTAAACAAAATAGTTTGCATTCTGTATATGTTAGTAATGTTTTCTTTTATAAACTATATTAGGTTTACAATAACTTCATTCAGTATTCAATTAAGAGTTTAAAAAGTTAATACCAATAGTTTATACATTGAAAATATTATTTATTTTTATTTATCAACATAACCACAACTACTTATACTTAAGTTCAATAAACGTAGGGTTAGTTTTGTATTTAGTTATTAGTTGTTAATAACTTATTAGGAATAGTACATCCCCAGAACAGAATATACAGTGCTCTCAATTTCATATGTCTTCCATTTATCTGACTTATATTATCCATCTATTCTGAGCTGTTAATAAGAACATCATCTAATCATACAATGATTACCATCTTTTCTTAATTCTCTCAAAATAACCTTTATTAAAATTTATATCAAAATGTTACTGAAATTTTATATGAAAAGCTGTAAGCTCAATTCTATAACAATAATTAGAATAAGAACTTGATTTATAGAAAACGAGAAATGGCTGAATGGCTGAATGCATTATTGTAAGCGCTTCTTCACAGAATGTCTAACCGACACACTTATTGTAACATAATGTAAGCATTTCGAAAATTTAGCCCAAACTTTGATTCCTATTTGTATTGGATTTACTAAATATTCAAAAATACATTTATAATATAATAAATATAAAGTCAAATATAATAAATTTTTATTGAATATTAATTTAATTGATTCTATATTAGTACAGACATCAAATAATATCTCAAAAATACCATAAACTTCAAAATTCTTTTTAGAAAACTTAAACCGATGGATGTCTGCAAATTCTATTATTTTGAATTAACTAAACTTTTGAAACCGTTAGGCATTAAGAGTATTATCGAAAACTATGAATATTAATATAGAGATTTGGTTGTGATGAGTCGAGTGAACACTATTGTGGTACTACAGGTATTGATGATACTATTGGTATCAGAGATGAACTTAACCAAAATTATATCCATTCTTCTCAGACAGCGCTAAGCAATTGGATTGAAAATATTGAGATTTTTATGGCAGACATCCAACAAAAGATAGATATAATGTATTGTTATAAGTTTATATTTGATGAATTCATTTAATTAATTCGTTGCTATAAAATATTATTCAAACTTAAACTATTTGTAAAATAAAATTCGTATTGAATATATAATTTAATTATTAATAGTACAATTTTCTTCTATTATTTTGATTATAATAATTCATTTTCTATAATGTACTGAATGCACAAATTATATCTATTTTATCTGATTTATATTAAAATATTGAAAATAGGACTCAAAATGATAGAATTATCAAAAGTAATGTTCGGTTAAGAGCAGAATTCGTTATAAGCAGATGAAATCTTTGGGCAAACGAGGATAGACTGTATTATATAAAATAGTTATCACCAAATAAACTAATTCTTTTTCTTTGAAGAAATAGTTTTTTGATAAGAACACAAGTTTTATTACTACAGAGAATTTTATGGCCATTGCATTCGCATCTATTGTTTTATATAATAAATAAATATATGTCCATAAATATATTATATAATTTTATATAACTCTCAAACTAACTCAAAGCGAGCCTTTAATGAATGTGAGGTACTTTTTTGAAGTTTGTCCACACAGGTGTCTAATTATAAGTACATATAGTGTTGTAAGTTTCCCAATTTCACGCAATTACCAGAACGAAATTTAAAGCAATTTTAAAAATATGAAAATATAATCTATGCTAATCTAAGCAAATAAATCTTTAACCAAAAGAATATTATTTATT
Source organism: Carabodes femoralis (assembly GCA_034694945.1). Classification (NCBI taxonomy): domain Eukaryota; kingdom Metazoa; phylum Arthropoda; class Arachnida; order Sarcoptiformes; family Carabodidae; genus Carabodes; species Carabodes femoralis. Next base: position 583 of record JAQFYS010000108.1, on the reverse strand, counting down.
TTATCAACATTTATTGATTTAGTCTGTGTTTAGAGTGGATGTGAATATTGTTTGCTGCAATTATTCTGTTGTTCTTAATTATAATTTTGAATAATAATGGAAATATTCAATCAAACAGTTCTAATGTAGGTTCGATGCCTAACCTCACTAATGATACCGTGGCTGTAATGTATTGTCTTATGAAAATAATATTATTATAACCGGGTATAAACCATATTATAACAATTTTTGATATTTTAACAGTATTTTAAATTTAGTAATTTTCTTAAATTTCAATAAAACATTTTAGCAAAAAGTATAAATCATTTATATAATAGTTATACAAAGATTTATTGTACATAAATGTTGAATATTCTAATCATTAAAGTCTTATGGAATAAATTAATACTTAACCTAATATTCTGAACGTAAAGAATATATTTATAATAAATATGAGAATTAATTTTATTTGAAAAGTCGGGCAAATTTTGAATTAATTCATGGATTTTCTGATTGTCAATAATATTAATATTTCGCTGGAGATCTGATAGCATTGGAATACTATAACAATATCGACAATTGATGTAAAGTTGATAAACAATTT
>JAQFYS010000107.1:0-11500 GCA_034694945.1 Carabodes femoralis | reverse complement strand
TTTCTGGATATTGTGGATCTGCACCAAAACCGTATCGATTAGTCCTTAAAGTTAGTTAACACTAACCAAAGCCGGGTTCGGCTAATTCCGAAACTATGAGTTATGTCAACTATAAAATAGGTTAAACTTTAATGGATTCACGCCATAACGACCAGCGCTAACGAGTTGGGAAAGACTTAGCTCTCATTTCTTTACTCATTTACTTCTTGTTATTCTCTATATTCTCTACACTTTAGCCTTATTTTTAAATTACTTAAAATTTAGTCTTTATTTTGATTTATGTATTTTATGTTTATTTTTATTTTATAAGTTCCCATATATTGTGAGTTTTGAAAATAAAGTTCACAAATAGGGTATTGAATAACACTTTTAAATTTATTTTTATATTAAATTTAATCTTTAGGTGAAATATATTCGATATCATTAATGAATTTTTGAATTCTTTTCACCGATCGATACTTGTATACAATTAAAAGAAAATTTAAATAAAAATTTTTAATCGATAAAAGATTTTAAAAACACTAAAATTTTAAGAGAAAACAGAGCGAAAAGAATTTTTATTTGAATTCATAAATAATTAAAGACTTAGAATAATGTTCAGAACTTTTTCTTTAGAGTGAAAACAAACAAAATTCCAAAAACAGTGTAAACTTTATTCTATTGGCGCAGAATATTCTGAGTATTATTTGATAAGACATAGAATTTTTGAAAAATAAATTTTTAATAAAAGTGATAACTTTTGTCAAATGATTAAATAAACAAAAATCTAATACTATATTAATGTTAAGTTAAATCATTTATAAGTTGTGTATTAATATTTGTATTTCAATAATTTTAAAATACATACATTCGACTAGAAATCTGGTTTCAGATGTGACGGCCGGTCCCACAATGTTCTCAGTGCTGACACATGAATACTGGACACCACTGTCCTGAATACGATCCAAAGGCGATAATGCGGTCAAATTGAATATAAGGGTTGAAACAACACTAACAAATCGATTTAATAGAAGCTCTTCGGGAAGAATTGAATTCTTGATTGTATAGACTTGAGAAGAGTTTTCAATCTTTTGGTTACTTTTGTACCAATTTATTTGACAAATAGGAAAACATTCGATCCGACACGAGATACTCAATGCTTCCTCTGATTTCTCAATATTTTCATTCACTCCAATAGTCGGTGGAAGAAATTCAATGATTTTTGGTGGCGCTAAAGGTATCACTTGAAACATGGCTTTTGGACCGATTCCGACCTCATTAACTGCCGCACAACTAATGTTTCCCATATTTATTATATTTAAATCACTTAAATGAAGAATCGATCCTTTTGTTTGGAAAGGAACTCCGTCTACACTTTCCCATTGGAAGTGAGTATTAGTGGACGGCTTTCCCGGATCAGACACAATGCACTCAAGAGTTAAGTTTTGGCCTTTAATGGCATGAACGCCATTCAATTGTCTTATTAAGGCTTTGCTCGGAGAATAACTAACATCAATGTGAATAAGATTACTGACCTGACCGGCACCGGCTTCTGATATGGCCAGACAGGTATAATTTCCAGTTAATGTTCTGGTGATTGAAAGCCAGGTTATCTCCTTTTGAGAACTGGAATCCTGAGTTATTTCACTGATGAGTTCGCCGCCATTCTTCATCCAAATAACTTTTGATACATTTAAAGGATTTCCGTCGATCACATCACAAATCATACGGACGTCATCGCCCTCTTTGATAGTAAATCCCTGCTCAGGATTTGGATATATCTGAAGATTGACTGTCGGTGGGTATAACACATTTAAGTGTATGGGCTCTTCAGGCTTCCCAATTCCAATCTGATTGGCAACTGTGCAATAATAAGCACCGGAATCATTTCGGATCGGATTTACAATTGTCAGAATTGGATATCCGGAAAGTGAACTAATATAATGGTCGTTGTCTTCTAAAGGCAACATTTGGTCGTCTTTATACCATTTGGTGTCGTTTTCGATAAGTTCGGGAGGATTTGATGAAAAAGTACAGTAAATGTTAGCCGTATCTGCGCTCTCGTTAACTAAAAGTCCGTTTTTAGGTTCCATTACAACAATTGGAGGATCTTTTGGATGAGACAAAACATTGCAAATAATACACACGAATCATATGATATGATATTATATAAAGAACTATCGGTACTATCAGTAGGAATAGAGACAATACTCAATACTCAATACTCTGCAGTGAATGCAATGCATGCCTAAGGCTTTGGACTTACATTGAATTTTGAGTTCAATCGATTGTTTGATCGGTTCTTTCATCGCTGTATTTATTGCCTGACATTCAATTGCATTCAAGTGATCAAAACGTGAAACTCTTAGCTCTAAATAAGATCGAGTGTTGAGAGTGAGGCCATCGCTGTTGGTCTCCACTTCATTCTTCGTTTCTGTATCTATGATTTGACTCCTGAAGAAGACAATAAGAAAATTTCATTTGAGATAAAAGAATGGAAAGTCTTGATGTAAGGGATGTATGGGATGTGCGGCTCAATTGTCTAATGATTGAATCAAGGAATTACCCATTTTTCCAAACTATTTGTGCCTCTGGTTTACTGGAATAAACGATACATTGAATTATAGCGACATCTCCTTCTTTTATTTGATCGGTCGGACCCACTATTTCAATGGCATTCGCGCCCACTTTTAATGAAAAAAACTTTTGGAATTAACTTCTTATTGATTGGAAACTTGTATTAAATAAGATTAGAAGCTTTGGAGACAATTACCGCTCACATCAATCATAACGTACGAATCCATTGAGTTATTTCTTATGGCCTCGTGTTGGACGTGACACTCATATCTGGTCCTTAAATCACTTCTCGATAATTGTTTAGTTAATACAAGTGAAGTCACGTTATCGGCAGACGAAGAGTTTTTCACATCAATAGTAGTGGTATTGCCTTCACTGTCGACCGCTTTCCAGCTGACGGTAGGCAAAGGTTTTCCTCCGATTACAATACAGGCTAATCTGAAATGGTCGCCCTCCAGCCCCTTGATCTCAGCTCCAGACTCCAGTTGTGAATTCTTGTACTCAATATAAGCCTTAGAGGGTTTCACTACAAATGTAATTCCAGTTTAGAGAGTGTTGTAAAGTCAAGAATAAAGCAATTCGTCTCAATTAAGTGCCAAAACTAATATACCTATGACTTGAAGGCGCACAAATGTGAGCGATGGGCACTTTCCGGCCACATATGTTACGTCGCACTGAATTATAGCACCAAAAATATTAATTTCTTTATTGTCTTTACAATTGTTTATTATTATTGATGATTACAACTAAATACAACTGAATAGAAAGAATGGCAAACCTTATAGAGGGCTTCGTCGCCACTCTTTAATTGATTAATTGAGAGCTGGGCTTCATCTCTGTTTAGGGAAAACCTGGCCCTTCCCGACAGGTCTCTCAATGGCTTCTCCACATTATCGGCAAATATATAAATCCTTGACCACCGGTCATCGCGTTCCAGTTTAGTCCAGGTCAGGAAATATACTTCGCCGCACCTGTCCTGATCAATATGACAGGGAAGTGATGCCAATTGGCCGGCAATTCCTCTGACAACAACCGGTTCTTCAGCTGAAAATTGAAGAAAAGATAGAATGACTGTCAGCTGCAAGAAAGTGCTAAAATGACAGCTCTGTTCAGTATTTCTAGCATTTCTAGCATTGATGGCCACTGAAACTCAATGGTTAGTGTTTGTGCTTTATTGTTATGTCGCTATTGTAGTATTATATCAATGGTAGGAACTGTATGTTATATATTAGCAATATTTCTTAACCGAATGCTTATTCCAATAAATCTTTGAGGCATTAATTCAAGCTATTAATCGCAGATGCGATCCCTTTGCCTATGACTCAGTCCCTATTCCTGTGCCCAAAGTATAGATATATTCACTCTTATATCATATAAATGTGAGGATTAATAGAGATCTATCGGAATAGAAATTTCAGCAAAGGTTCACTTATTATGGAAGCGCTTGAATTGAGAAACACCGCAATCGACAGACTCTCTAATAAATGGGTTTTGTTGTGGTTTCTGGAGGTCTGAACATAAAACCGATTTCACTATTTCTTAGTCTCTGTTCAACGCATCGATGATCAGAGATAAAGACTTGTGGTTACTATTCATTAGAGAACGTTTCCTTTGAAGAGGATTTATGCATCAGAAGAACCACCAAAACAATCGACTCCTAACCAACACAACAACCGACCAGCACTGGTAGTTCTACCAACACTACCAACTCTACCAAATCTATGCACTTCCATTCCAAAGGAAATCTCGCTAATGCCGGTTATAAGCACTTGACCCTCAACACAGGCCATCATTTATTGCTTTATGATTTTGCATTAGATATACGCCTTTCCTCCAACAAAACGGTGTATAATATTGTATAATAACTAAAACAATTGGATTGCATAACAAGTCGGGTCACGTTCGCCACTATCGTCACTATAATCTGCATTCATGTCTCCGTCAATTTAAGACAAATATTGACGATACTAAAGAAGTAAAGAACTAAAGAAGTAGACATCTATCTGTTTGTCAGTGCCCTCTTCTCTCTTACAAGTTAGAGACTAGAGTACTACCACTGCTACCAATGCTTGCCTTCACTCAAAGCCAGTTATAATTTATAACTATCTCTAAGTTTATATAGACCTCAGCGGAACAATAGATCAAATGAATGTTGAATACATATCACCAGTTGTGTGCCAGTGATGGTAGTGATGGTATGTTGGCTAAGCTTCCAATGCATGCCTTTTTCGTGTCCAATTCTGAATTCATGCATATTTAATAAAACACTTCATATTTACTGTTCGCAAAAGTATAATCAGGTTTTGCTTTGTTTTCTAAGAGATCAGTATATCTTAATGTTAATGTAGTGAGCATTATGTGTGTTGAGAGCACCTGCACACTATAAAAAGTATACACATTTATTTTATATTTACGAGCCATAGTCAGTCTCAGTCACATCTATTCCCCCTCTGGCTCTCATAAACATTTGGACCGACTCTACCAGTGAAGAGTTGGCTTAATTAAGCCAAATAGTGAGCACAACTAAGCCATTATGACTGTACTCTCAGCTCACGTCAGATTCTTTTTATTGATCTCTTGGTTGCCTAAGTAGTCCCAAAGCAGGCATTAAACGGCCCTTTCCTCCCGATGACCTCCTAATTAGCGTCTTTCCCAGCATTACTGGACAACAACAACACTGTTCACTAAACATAAACTCTCAATCTGTCGGTGCCCTTAACAACAATTCGCTTTCTATCACATGTGAAGTACTTAAACAATATTTTATATAAAAAACAAGTTTTAGTGTTTTCACTCTTTTTTCTTCCCTTTAATCGCTTATTAATAATTCATCATTAAATAGACCGACAGATCATTGATATATACAGAAGAGAAAATTCTTTACAAAAGTAGTTCATTGTTTGGATTAACGCCAAACTAAAGAATGTATTTCAATGACAGCATATTTTTTGTGTCATTTTTAATAGGGTTTAACCTTCTATTGGATCGGTTAAGACTTACCTAACTTAGAAATACAGGCATTTAGTTACTGACAAAAGTCAGTATTCAGTCACAGCAATAGATATGCATTGAGTTAATGACAAACAGAAGTCATTCAATGAAAGCTTTGCTTTTGTGCCAAACTTTTTATGGCTATAATTTTAGTTATTAAATGAAAGATTTGTAATATTGAAAAATTATGGCTTACCTGCAGCGTCAGTCTCATCCGGATCCAATGTAAGAACCAGTGATTTGGTCACAACAATACAAAATATTAAAAAAATTTGGCCAAACATTGACTCCAAACACAAATGACAATAATTCGTGAAAAGAAAGAATAGAAAACTAGAAATTTATAGTTAGACTCATTTGGTGTGAATATCGGTGAGAAGTTTATGCACTGAAAACATGCCGAACACCGAATAGAACCAACAGTGCTCTACATATGATATGATGGTATAAATAAGCTTAAGAAGAGTGAGTCTTGCGATAAACGAATTGTGTTTTCCTCAATCATATACTTCTCTACACAAATCTCTTGAGTGAATCCACAGAATCTGAAGTCTGAAGACCTTATTTCAGTTAAGCGCACATCTCGTATAAAGCGGTACTACTATGAGAGCACAGACAGCAAAGACAGCACACGCACTAACACGTACTACAGGGCATGTGCGGAGTTTAGTGCTACTGAAAACACTAAAACTGTGTAAATGATATTTAGCTGAGATTTGGCCGTTGGCTAAATCACAAGTAATCATAAGTTTCCGGTCGTCTTAAGACAAACCAACTCTTGTTCTCCTTCTTTCAGTTTTACTTCTAAGTCAGTTAAGTCTGTGCCCAACTCCACAATTAACTCTCTATGAAAGCACTGTCACTGAACCGACTGACTTGAGCTCAGGGCTACTCCACTCCACACAACATACACTTGAAAAGTAACATCTTTTAAAGAGAGAGGCGGCAGGAAATAATGGGGGGTTGACTCTGGCTGTGGCTGTGGCTGAGTTTGGCTCAGTTTGGCTGAGGGGCACAACTCACTCAACTTAAACACATACATGTATGACCTGCGACTTTGCATAACAAAAAAATGAGTGATGTTTTGCCAACTGTATGTTGGGATCAGCCAATGGTGAACAGTGCTGAATAGTTAAAGTGCTGGTGTATGGCCAACATCTGCTGATCACTATTTAGCGCCAATGCATTTGTGTGTTGGGTGAGAGCATAGTCATCATCATCAAGAGCTACACCAACTTCATCATCATTTCTTCTGATTCACTCAATATGTGAGCTCATAATCAACTCATTTACTGCTGACGACAAGTCAGTCGCTGACGAGCACTCGAAGCGCAACCAAAGCACCCAAAAAGCTGTGTCTCCACTAAATAATTGCGTTATATATTAGATATATTAAGTTTAGTGTAGTTTAAACCGTATCACTAGTAGTGTATCACTGGGTTATCGCTAGAATATTGGCAGAGGAACCCAAACATCCAAACACACAACACAATTGGCTCACATACGTGTGCTCTTCACTTGTGCGAAGTTTAGTTCATGAAGTGAAAAGAGTGAACCAACAGACCAGTGATTCAGAAGCCCAGACAGACCTACAAATGCCACTTTCGATCGACTTCTCTCTCTTTCGCCACAATAAGAAACTACGTTAGAAGACAACTGAGTGTTAGACCAGTGCTATATAACTATAGTTGTGATATGAAGATAATGTTGATAAAGACCTTTTCAGCCAACTTATTGATTCTGGTCTACGGTTTGGTTTTGTTCAGAGGTAAGGGTTGGCTAATACTGGATACTAATCAGATAATAACACTCTTTGCTGTCTTTCACATAAAGTTATGCGCTTTTGCTTTACTTTGCTTTGCTTTTGGTCTCAATTATGACTTTTTGGTCGGTATATCCAGTCTTTCCACTAGTTTTCGCTGTCGTTGTGTTTTCGGATCATTTAATTGCATCGAAGCCAGAGTTGCTCTAAATTAGTCTCTATTTCCTCGCAATCTATGAATCCATGAGTGGGCTCCCAGTGCTCTCATAGCTATAGCTGGTGTGCGTCAAACTGTGAATACTGACTAATACTGTGCTCGAGTATAGAGAGTGCTATGAAGTAACTGCTATTTTAACAGAGACTCCAATACTATTCGTTAACTATATATTTATATTTTGGTTTATGTCTTAAGACATAACGATTTACAGTTAACTGAATTCACACTCAAATAACATAATATAACATAAAATAAGAACATTTTGTTTGCGAGTAATGCGTTCACCAAAAATAAAACCTAAAGCACTCGAACAGTAGAACAACTGGAAAGCCTACAAAATTGTTATGCTTTACAATCAAATACAATTCGATTCCAATCGATTGGAATGTATGGCAAACAATTGAACTAATATTGAAAACCAATGAATTCAATGAAAAAAATTCTAATCAATTGCGAACAACAAAACTTAAAAAGAGAGGTATTCTAGCATTTGGTGAACGGCATCCCAATAGTTTCAGACTTAGCCCTAATTATGGTCATCACTATTTGGCGAACGCTTTAGGGAATCGATTGAATTTACTTTCACTCGATTACCACCTGTTGTGGAAAAACCGTTTTTCGCTATTCTTTATTTTTATTATATATAAATTGGAAAATATGTCAAAATTTCTTTTCTCAAAATAAGTTTTAAACTCTATTATAACAGATAAATGTGTGGAATGTGTGCGAATAACTGGCGTCAGTCCCGTCCAGTTCATTGAGAACCGATCCAATGGTTCTGTCGTTCTTGACTGTCAGTTTGAAATGGATGAGCAAACCGACAAAATGTTTGTCCTCAAATGGTGACCGCATTGACCGATACTATCAATTATAAACAGACAAACAGTATTTCACTATAAGTTTATTATTCATTTTTCTCATTTGACAACAACAGGTACCATAAGGGTGACCCCTCTTCTATATATCAATGGATAGTATCAAAAGATAGCAGAAAATATTCTGACAAAATAGAGCCGTTTGTGGATAAGAACTATTCAATCGATGATAAATTAACGCGATTTCGAGCCATTCGTCTCATAAGCCCTCCAATGAGTTTGAATGGAGAATATGAATGCAATGTTCAGTCTCTCGACAGTCACGATATGAAGACCACTGAACTCATTATATATGGTATAAAATAGAAAATAATTGTTTTATAAAATTACAAAATTATGCAAAATTGTTGAATGCATTAAAAGAAAAGACAAAATTAGATTCAAATTCAACTACTTTTTGAAACCACTGACTGTCGACTCGATTTAGAACATAAATTCTAGAATATTTGCTCAGTTGACAAAACTATTTACATTTCAAACCACATATTCTTTGAAATATTGATTTTATTAGAGGGTAACAAATATGTAGAAAGAGATAGAAAGAACCAAAGAGAGAGAGAGAGAGAGAGAGAGAGAGAGAGAGAGAGAGAGAGAGAGAGAGAGAGAGAGAGAGATTTCATTAAATTATTGACAGCTTTTGGATTCTGTTTTTGTTATAATATTTTATATTTTTATATTATTTGCCGTTTTATTCAAATTGAAATTCTTTATACAAATATCATATGTTTATATGTATTTTCTATTAAATTGTGAACAGAATCGGCCAAATCGTTTACAATGAATGCAATGGAAGTGAGCACTGGGATCAACATAACATGCACTGGTGTTGGACTGTTTCCAGAGCCTAAACTGTCATTATTTCGAATAACACAATCAAATGAGTCGAATAACATAAATGCGATCGAAGTTAAAGAGAAAACAACGGCATCACTGAGTCGTGAACAGTCCGGTCAATACAATATTTCATTGACAGCACAGATATATGAAGATTCTTATTCAGGCAATGATATCACCGATCATTACGAATGCAGACTTATAATAGAGAGAACCGATTATATGGAGACCCGGAATATTGCCATACAATCAGGTATGAGAGACACAAAGTTTAATAACATAGCGATCAGAATATGCTAAGTCTGCAAAAGTCAGTCAATCGTCAAAGACATGAATGAATATGAGTTGGAATATCGAAAATCATGAAAATCATGACTGCCTTCGATCGAAAGTGCACTCATAACAGACAGACTGCAATATTTGCGAACTTCCCCTCAATATATCCCCTTATATGAAGATGTGAAGAGTCGAGAGTACAAACAGTACAAACATAGCACAAAGTGATGCACATTGAAAGCAGATCCTCTTCTCCCTCAGCTATAACTTCAGGCTCTTCTTCTCTTCTCTCTCTCTCTCTCTCTCTCTTTTGCATTCAATGCCTTTTTTCCAATTTTATCGTTCGCTTTATCGGCAATTCTCGATTCCAGAGCGGAAATATGGCTGAGAGTTCCCTTCTCACCCACTGGACCGCCACTGCCTCCACACAATCAAATCTTATTTTTATTAGTACTCTTTATTATTATATGGATATAACTTAATATAATAATATAATAGTTGCCAACAGTTTTATGTTTTATATAGAATTGAATAAAACTCAAGTTTTATTCGATCGGAAATTAAACGATTCTTTTATTTTCTCAAAACATCTTAAACCGAATGATATGACAACTGAATCAAAATGAGTTTTCGAGTCATCCCTACCTTATAGTAAAAGAGGATCACCCGATCATTCTATGATTTTTTGCATTTAACTTACATTTTGTATATACTGTACATTTCGAATCATTGCATCGAATAACGTGTTATAATATTAAAAGCTATTAATATAAAGGGATAGCGTTTAGAGTGTGTTTGTTATATAATTATTTAACAATCAAAACAAATGTTTATTTAGTTCTTATAATTGAATTAAAAATGGATTTCATTAAATAATATTTCTAATGGCTGTCCTAATAATAAAATCCAAAAGTATTTAAATACTTGAAACAAATAAATTGAGAATTTTATATAAAATACTCACCCATCTGAATAAATTAACAATTTTTGGCAAATATTGTATAGTTACTTGAAATTTTAATTATACTGATATTAAATTATTGCATTTCCCTTTAAAAACTATATATTTTATGTTGTTGAGGATCATAACACGTTTCTCTATGCAACCATTCATATCATATCATAAGAAATACAATACTGTATACTACTGTATGTCTAAATACTTGCAGTTAAAAACATATAAATTGTGTCTAAATTAAGTAAAATTTTATGTAATGTTTAGTTTTAGCAATTGATCCGATTGACGATCACCTCATTAGAGACAAAAGGCTTTTATTTGTCATTCAAAGGCATAAGTTCACAAAGGCATTCACTAGGCTTCAAATCGGCTCAAAAACTATTTTCATGAGATTAGAACTTGTTTTGTACACAAGTCAGTCATTCGAGCCATTCGTTGCCAATGTTTCAGTCCTTCTATTATTGAAAGCTTTTCTAAAGTCAGTGCTATTTGTTTAAGACTTATTTGTAAGCGTTTCGCGAAAAGCCAGGACTACGTTAGGCGTGAGAAAAGTGAACGAATGGTTAACAGAAACATAAAGTGTACGGATATGCCGGTGCCTTCTATGCTATATATGTGTGCGGATGTACAGTATGTGCAGAATGTGTGGATATAGTTGGGCACAATTGTATTGACAACAGATGCATACAAATATACACTCTATCGGCATATACTCTACATTAAGTCCATACAAAGCATCACATATTTATACTCTTAAAGCACCCATACTTTTCATACATTTATGCCACACATAGACATATACACATACATAGCCATACATTATTTTTCAAACAGTTCAGAGCAATGGTCTTCTTTTCGCGTCTTGATATTAGCATTGGATGTAGAGTATTGTATGTATGTATCCATCGATGCGTTTCTCGTTTTGCTTGGATTCCCCCTTTCAATGACAAAACACAATAGAGACTCAACACAACCAACAAAAATGAAAGTAAATCTCAAAAACTTCATCTTTTCCTCTACTCTGAGAGCAC
>JAQFYS010000106.1:0-11528 GCA_034694945.1 Carabodes femoralis | reverse complement strand
GTTTCAAATATTATTATAAACTTCTTTATAAATATATTGTATTTGTTTAAATGCTTTAATTATTTTAAAATGTTTAAGGAATTACAGTTATTGCAAATAAAATCCAATCCATTAGTAAATTATTATATATAATATTTGTTTGTCAACAGTAATTCTTTGCTGTTTGAGATGAAGGCATTGAGAAAATGTATTCTCATTGTTAATCCCAAACCGATTAGCGACCGATTATAGAAAGCTTATAACTATTATAATTAGGGTAAAACTTATTTTCCTAATAATGAAAATTTTCTATATATTACAAATTCTAATTTAATTTAGAATAGAATTCATACTATTTTATACTTATAATTTTATACTTAATTTTCTATTAAAAGTTTCAATTTTGATATATTTGAGATGATATGAGACAAAACATTTGGAAAAAAATATTCAGAAATGGTTTGAATAAATTATATATAACTTATTGATATCAAACTAATTAATATAGAGTCAAACATCTGGTGAACTATCGATTGGAATCTAAGAAACACTTCACTTCTAAATCTATAAGAATGGCATAAATTAAAACAAAATGAATGCAAAAGTAATTATGAAATGAATATTATAAACTAATTTAATAAAAATACCACAAAATAATAATTCATTCAAATATTATATTCTTTCCGTCGATTATTGATAAAAATGAAAACACGATTAATCAGTAGACGAACAAAGAATATAATTCTTAACTTTATTTGATGTTACATAAGTCTAACTAAATATATAACTCAAACTATTATTGTGTAAAAATAAGTGACTGTTAAATGTTATGTTGGGAAAGCAATCTCTATGTATTTCCAACATTTTTATTAAAGATTTTATATCCATATTTTCAGAGCACATTCGCTTCGGGCAAATACTCTGTACTGACTTTTAGAGTTAGGAATTCAATAGAGAAGAAGGCATTAGAAAATATGTGAATCCATTGATGTGGGAATAAGAAGTGAAGCGCTTTTCACTGTAATATACCAGTGCTTTAATATCATATTATATTTGAGTATTTTTTACACCGACTTATATATTGTAGTTCACTATATATTACACTCGAGTTAGTGAAGTACTTATAAAAGTTTGAACAGAAGGTTAAGAGAATAGTAGAGAAAAAATGAATTGAGAAAACAAAAACTGAAAAAAACTTTTTGGAAAACTGAAGCCAGAAATGCATAGCAATGGAAATCTAATACAATATTTGGACAACGAATAGAAGCAGAAAAGAATAAAGAGAAGAATATTCCGGTAAATAAATAGAGAATAACTTAGAAGTATATAAAGAACTCTACAATATATTGAAGTATTATATAAATAGTACAACAATTCTATCCCTCTTTGTTATATCAATTGGGATAACATCTAAAATGTCCAAAATAGTGGAAAATAATGTTATATAAACAAAAATTCTAACCGAACAAAATTATTTCTTTCTTAAGATAAACTATTTTTTCATTCAATCAATTTATATGATATACAAGAGATGGAGAAATATTCGAAAATATTTCAAATATCTAAACCAAAGGACAATATATTATAGCAAATACCGTTTACAACGAACCAAATGATGTTAAAAATGGTTTGTTATAACCGGGACTCGTTATATCCGAATCGTTTATAATGTAAAACGTGTTTGCTTTGAACTAAGGCTAGTTATAAATGGATTTCGCTTTATATACTAAATATTAGAAATCGTATTCTCTACTCAAAAAGAATTTTCGTCAAATATTTTCTGGTATTATAAATCAATGAAGTTTTGATCGGAATATTATATTATATGAAATTTCAAGACATTGATATAATCAAGAAATTGATTGGGAGATCAAATAAGTTAATTCATAATTAACTTAATCCTTGTTATACAGTATTTCAGATTTTTAAAATACCAAAGCTATTATTAATGCCCACTTCGCTCGCATCGATAAAAGATAATAAGACAATTGATTGTATGGTGTGTGCATGGTCAAATTATGTGCTCATTCTATTTGGGTACGTGTAATGAATAAGTATTGCAAATAGAGAACATTATCTGTTTCTCAAAAAGATCTGACGCCTACTAATACTTCAGATCAGAGGAAATGGAAAATATTTTCTTATTATTCAAAGATTTAAATCTATTATACAAATAGAAAGTGCGGGCAATAAATTAAAATCCAAAAATCAATTGTTCGCCAAACGAGTAGTAATGCAATGAATTAACACAAATAAATATCGTTTTTATATAAATAAAATCAAAATGTTGTCAATTCATACCTCTGTGACGATTGGTTTGTTTGTCAAACATCAACATCGCGTCTTCAATCTATAATAAAATAGAAGAGAATTTCAAATTATATGATACACAACATTTGAATAATGTTTTTCTAGAAATTATACAATAAATCTAATGAATAATTTCTAGACATTTATGTCAACTATTTTTAGTCATTCAATTCAATTGCTATTCGCTTATTATTTTGTCTATTCTTTTATAACTCTTTAAATAAATTAGTTTTCATTTGAAGTGAAAAACATCTTATTTTTTATTCAGATATTTTTTAATTGCATGTAATCTCTGGATGTCATGAATTCAATGAAATATTTGGAAAAATTATTCAAATATTTTATTTATTAATTAGAAAAATAAGAGCTGAAGAGAAAGAAAAATATTTGGAAAAAATGTATTTTGTGTTAGAAATCCTAAAATCGTGTATAATTACAGCTATTATTTATGAACACATTTATGGCTTTATTTGAACAAAAGAGTTAAAAATCACGAATTATTTGCATTGAGAATGGGTTTAACATTTAGAGTATTAATCGATAACTATTGTCAGAACACATATATCTAACAGAATATGCCATATATTGTAAGCCCTAATGTCTGCCCTCTCTGTCCAAAAAGATTGAGAAATACATTTGTTTAATACATTTTAGAGAAGAATTTTAGTGAAATGAAACAAATAATGTTCGCAAAGATATTATTATTATAAGTAAAAATTGAAATAAATTTTAGTGAAATACTAACAAATCATTGAATTATTATTATTAATGCCACGACTTTTTGCCACTTAAAACAAATTGTGAAAAATGGTTGCCTTCACTGCAATGCAATAATGCATTAAAGTATAGCTCGATATACAGTTATATACAGTTTTGAATTAAAAACTAGAATATATTGTTATTTGATAAGCATTTCTGGTGTCAGAGAGACTGACATTATATTTAAAGGTTCGTCAAAAATATTTTCCTATTCATTCCTTCTCTTATAATACAATAGAGTGTATTGTATTGCACAGACCTTTATGTCACACAAGTTTTACATTTTGCATATGTGTGCACATATCGCCCAAATTATTTTACACTGACGTCTACTACCAGTGCTCACACATTAGACAAACAGAGTCTGTTTGGTATACAATAGGAGTGAATGTAAGCATCTCTTAGACTAATGTTAATACTAATGGCATTCACTGGCATTCACTGGCATTCACTGCATCACTAAATTCATTCTCTCCTTCTCTTTCACATCCCTTTGCTCTACATATTGACTGACTCTTACTTTAAGCACTTTTTCTGCACTGATTTATGCCTTAAATGCGTTTTATTCGTCTCTTTAACTGTTAAATGCAAATGAAGTTAAATATTGAGAATAAAATTTGAAATGAAATGAAACAAAAAATTGAAACATAGAGTAGAAGAACGTTAAGCAATGATAAAAACAAGAGTTTATTAAACAAGTTTTAAAATTAAAGTAATTCAACGAAATATAATAAATATAATAAAAGTTTGTGTAAAAAATATAATGAGTTTTGTTTTCTGTATTTGAATATTCAGTAAAGTTTTGTGATATTAGAAACAAATGCTATGAAAAATATTTATTTCAGTAAACATTTTATATATTAAATAATATTTTCTTAAACATAAAATAGTTCTAAAGTTAGGAAAAGTTTGATTAGAATTTCAATTTAATAATGAAAACAAAATTATTTTTTGAAAATATATTTTTATTGAATTTCCTATAAATTTCGATAAATAGAAAAAGTAATGTATAATAAAAAAGAAGAATAAAAATCAAATATTAGATGAAAATACTGAGTAAATAATGATATGTATTGTATATAACGTTAAACATCTCTACAAACATAAAATATTCATTTCATATACGAGTAGAATATATTCAACATTTTTATATTGGGTTTTATTTTTTAAATATGAAAATCCAAACGATAAGTCTCTAATACTTTATCCTAAAGGCCTACAGATTTTTTCTAAATGTTGTGGTTTTGGAACGACTTATGAAAATATAATATTTACCAAAACATATAGAATTGTATATAAATTGAAAATAAAAATAAATAATATATTAATAAAAGAATATTTTATTGAATAAGTTTTAATGCATTTATAATTTTAATTTATATAACATTAATAATAATGAGTACTATTTCAAAATATCTTTTAAATGAATGTTTATTTTAATCATTTAAATAGCAATTAAAATACGAAAATAATTTAATTTTCAAAAATCAAAATATTTTAGTAAATCTAAAGGAATACAAAATAACAGAAAAATAAAACAAAAAATATTGAATTGAATGAAATATTTATTATTGAATGGAAGTAAAAGAAAGCTCAGAAATAATCTGTAAATTCAATTTTTATTATCTATTATTCGTTTATTTTATTTTTATCGGTTCCTATCTGTCAGTCCTATTCTCTGACTTTTATTAGTTTCCCTTAAAAAAGAGTATTTAGTTTTTGTTTAGTTATAATATTTTCAAAATAGATGCAAATTCAATGCTCAGCAATATTTAACTATTTATTCTTATGTAAAGAAAAGTATAAATAAGAAAAATTAATTATTTAAATCTGTAAAAAGTTTTGAATTGAATTCAAAGTCAAACTTAGTTTCTTCAACTATTAGCTGAATATTTATCTATTGTTAGAAATTATATCTCTAAATATAGTAAGAATTTCCGCATCGAATCTCTGGGCTCTTAATTATATGAAAGGCTATTCTTTATTGAATAGCTATTCTGATCTGCATTTGCATTGCATATAATGTAATATTATTTTAATGACTCGTTTGAGAAGAGTTTTTCTATTGAATAAATTGAGAGATTTGGCAAAAATGCGTAACTAATGACATAACAATCAAAATATATGTAAACATTAAGTTATATATAAAATAGACGTAAAATTTATTCGTTGAAAGTAATAGAATTGGAAGCAAACAATTAATGAGTAAATCAGAAATCGATTGCCGATGAATATGTGCAGCCAAGGATGCAATTATCCTTCAATTTGCTATATCCTGGTTCTATTCAATACATTTACTATTGTATATGTCTATTGAAATTCTTAAATTACAGTAAATAAATTCAAATAAACATTTTAAGTCAAAATTAGAAAAATTTTTATAGTTATTTTTGGTATAAAATTTTCAGATTTTAAAAATTTATTTTAATTATAAAATAATGAGATAAACATATTGTCTGATATTTATTGTGAAATAGTTTCAAATGAGATACAGATATGTGTTGTCATTGGGTTTTGTCTGATTTAAAGTATACCGAAAAATAAATTGTTTATTAAAATTAATTAGAAATTCATTTTATCTGCGATTATGTTATGGAATATATATTTAATAAAAATGAATTTAATTTTTAGCCAAAACCCACAAATCATTTATTTGATATGTTATGCAGAGAAATGTTTTGAAATTTTTATTTTTCAATACAATAGTGAATCAAATGATACAATTAAAGGCAAAATTGATCCGTGAAATGAGTGGAATGGAGTGGAGGGCACAGGTATTCAACTATATTTATATATGTTGTTTCCAGAGGTGGGGCTCTATTTTATATATAATCTATTGTTGAAAGACTAAACGACTTTTAAAATGTATTTCAATTATTATTATATTGAATATGTGTAACAAATGAATTTAAAATTAATATATTTAAATAACTTAACATCACTTCAGCTCTAATTAATTATTAATTTTGTGTTTAAAGGATTCTCTAATAATGTTTGGAATTTTTGTGTTGAATAATGGATTCAATTTATATAAAATTAAATTCTCTTTTCTTTGCTTTAATTTTATTCACTGAAAATTACAAAAACTTTTAAATTACTTTTAAGTTTAAATTAAAGATTTTCTGCTATTTTGAAACACAATTTCACACAAAGTCTTGAAACAGACAAAAGAATTTTCGTATAAAAACAAATGCAATTCAAGCGATTCAACAGAATTTGTTAAAATGAATCAAAAAATAATTTTGTCAGACTTTCAAATGAATTGTTTAATATTTAAATATCGCAGAAAACAATTCAGTTTCTATTCTAGCGATTAGTCAAAAGAGTCATCAAAAATAAATTTTGTAGACATCGACACAAATAACTTAAATATCATCGAAAAAATTGTCATTAATTTAACCGAAAAATAAATAATAAATTCTATTATATTTTAAATACGAATTGAAATTTAGCCAAAAATAAATTAAATACTATATAATAACAAATTTAAACTCTGATCACATTTCAAATATCATCCGATTATTGTCAGTATATTTTCATTGAAAGAGAATTAATTGTAAGAAAAGTGATTCCTATTTAATAAAATAGAGAAATATTGTAAAAATCATTCATTGATTGGAGTTTAGAAGATAGTACTCCAAAATCACAATAATTTTTTGTCGAATATCTCGGGGGAAATATTAACTAATTCCCATTTCATGACCAAAATTTTATTTCACTCTCTTTCTATCCCATAAATTCTCGTCTCTATAGAAACAATTTATTTTGAAGACATTTTTTTGAGGCCAAGTGTTGATTTGATTGATTATTGGTCAACACTTTTATATTTTACGATTCAAACCATGCTTTCAATGATTTCAATATTTAGAAAATTAATAACAGTTTAAGTAATATAATTAAAAATACAATATTTAAATAGGCTATAGTATAGCTGCTATACTCTTCTGTTTGAATTTTTATCGGAAGTTCCTTTCACTCACAAAAATTTATTATTTGATCCACTTTTGCTATACCAGGGAATGGCTGGGATTGGAAATTAAGGGATTAGAGATTCTTCTTTCGCGGACTAATAAACACTAAATTTTGTTTTGAATTAGTTTTTATTGATTTAAAAGATTTTATTTACTGATTACTTAATTTTATCGGTGAAAACTGTTCAAACAGCTAATCACGTGCTACAAATTGTAAGAGAATATAAACCAGGGGCTAATGGGAAGATACCCCCGGGAGGGCTCGTTTCAGACTATCCTTGAGTTCATAGCGTCTAATTTTCCGATTGCCTGAACATTGATTTGGAGAATGAGCCATAAAATTAGATTCATTTGTATTCGCAATCATTAAATAATTATAAATTTAATTCTTTATATATTTTTAAATTATTTTCCTGAATATTAAATAACGTAAAGCTATTATATAATAATACAATAAATTTAAGAGAAATTTTTGACTTAGTTATGAGGGTATTGTTGTCTATATATCAATATATTATATATGAGAGCCTTTTTAGAATTCCTGAACACGAATACTAATGCAATTTAAAAAATCCAGTTCTGCTCTGAGATAAATCAAAAGACAAAAAATAAAATAAGAATCAAATAAAATAATAAATCTAATATAACATATGGAAAGTTGAAAAATAGATATAAATTCAGTGCAAAACTCAATTCTGAGGTCATCTCAAGAATATTCATGTAATTCTAATCTTTATAAACAAAAACAATTTTTTATATTTTTTAATTTTGGGCTTTTATTCTATTCATTGTTTCTTTCTATTGTTAGTTCAAAACTGTTTTTCTCATAAATTATTTAATAAATTTGTCTCTAATGAGGAATTCATGTGTTGTTTTCCGATTTAATTATTTATTTATTTTAAGGCAAACAAAATAAATATTAAGTATATTTAATAATATTTGTGGAATGATTTGAGTGACGATTATATAATATACACAAAATTTTTAACTCTTTTGCAATTTTTATTCATTTAATGTGTTTATAGATATAAACTTGTATTATATATCCCAAGCGATATATACTCTAATATTCTGTCAATTTGTTAACTTTGAGTCTCAGTTTCGATGTAGTTGTCTATCAGTGCTCAGTTTGATGTCTTCCCATTCAATTCTCTATACTTTTCACTTTTCACTAAAAATATATTACTTTATACTTAAATTCTTAATCAATTCTCAATTTTATTTTAGCAAACTTTAAGTATATTTTTTATTTTTAACGCCAAAAACAACTTCTAATATATAAAAAATCAATTGTATTGAGAAACATAATTTCCTATTTTTCAAGACTTCATGTTTATATACCACTACTGTTTTGAGTGTTTTCTCCCCAGAAGACCAAATGTTCATACCTTCCCTTAATCGTTGGTGTCATTCAAACAGTCAAATAGACATTTCATATATATTTTTTGAGTGAAAATAAATTTTTCGCTTTAAAATTTTGAATTTTTTGTGCCGATAACAGAATTTTCTATATATTATATTCTGTTCATAAAACGCTGTATTTTTTGTTATGTATAAAAAATTTCACTCGAAATGAGAATGAGTTTTGAAGAATCATTCGATAGAATATATATAAACAGACAGCGAATGAGTGAGTATTACACCAGAGATGGGATTACGTGTACAGCTATCAGTTCTCAAACAAAATTGAGAATAAGTTGAAAAATATAAGAAATAAAGAGGAAATTTACACCAAAATATATATTATATATATGAAGGGAATATACAGTAAAGTGAATGTGAATCGCGTCGAGTGATAGTTCTTTTGGGGATCAAAAAGCAAGACTTGAGTATTGATAAGACCAGTGATCGCTAGCACTCGATGATAGAGAGAGACACTAAATGTGAGACACTTTTAGCATAAGAGAAGTGTTACTCTTCTCTTACCATTCCATACAAATATTTCTTCTCTTATTCGCTATCTTTTGACTTTTTCGACAATTTTTTTCTTTTGTGTTCTTCTCTAGACTTTTGTTATGTTTATTGTATATTCGATATATAAAAGTGAGTTATAGTGTTAGCCAATAAGGAAAACTGAAAACTGTTTAGAAATTTTCTGCTTTATATATACAGTAGTTTTGACGTAAATTTTTTCTTTATGTATAAATAGTGAAAAACCAGAGAACAATATTTCAAAATCAGAAAAACATACAAATGAGTCAAGGATTTGGATTTTTCGACTATTTTTATGTTTGCTTTATATTCAAGCGATCAGAATAATAGATGTAAAAAATGATTTGTTTTGAATAATAATAAAAATTTCAAATTTGAATAAACAAATAATCAGTAGATCTATGAATCAGGAAATGCGACAAAAAAGTAAATATGAAAATACTGATTAATACTAATGTATTCAATGGAAAAAGTAATTTGAATAAAGAATTGACGGTTTAATACATCATTTCTTCACAAAATTTAAGATAAAATTCATGTCATTTTGTCGAACAAAACAAAATCTATCAAAACTTTTGTGACTAATAGATAAGAAAAAATAGAAAAAAGAGATTTCATTAAAATTTCATTCATTGAATGTAAAAACTTATAGAAAGAGAGGAGAAATTCATTGTAAAATTTTTTAGATAACTATTCTTTCAATCTTTTGAGAGGTATGTTATATACGAATAGAATGGAGAGAACCTGTGCTTTTGGCAAGTGATGCATCAAAAAAATAAAAAACCCAAAAACCTAAAGCACCGACAGTTGAGACACTGGAAACAGTAGAGTAGAGGCAATGAGTGCATCGATGAACACAAAAAAGACGACGATTCCAGTCAACCAACTGATGGCATAACACACACAACAACACAATACAAGAATAGATAAAAATAACAAAATAGTCAGTCATTGCGAGAGAGACCCAAAGAGAGAGAGAGAGAGAGAGAGAGAGAGAGAGAGAGAGACCGAAAGAGAGCGCATAAATGCAATGATGAACAATAGGCGTCGGGTGTATTTGGTCTAAATCTAAGCTTAGATATGCTATGCATAAATGGTCTTATTCTTAAATCTCGAGTCCTATCTCTGGCCGATCTTACGCTTGACTCACGTTTCCGTGATTTCAGATTCAAATTTCAAAAAGAGAGTAAGTGAGTCAGTGATTGAGAGAGAATGTGAGAGAGCAGGAGTATGGAGAGTAGGGAGAGTAAGGAGAGAGGGAGAGGTTGAGAGAGAGCTGATTGAAGTCTTTGGCAAAACAATGGCAGCAATTGTTGGCATTTGGAGAAACAGAAAACCTCAGTCACTGACATAGAATGAGTCTCTGCCTCCCTATCCTATGCTTCTGTGAACGCCAGTGTCATTCAGAGTCAGCACAAATCACATCACATCTGTTCAATCAAATCACACCACAAGAAGTGGAAGAGAAGTAAAAAAATTATAGCAAAACAACTGACGCTTCAGTTAAGACGAGTAGAGAAGTGAAAAAGTTTTGGAAATTTGATTCTTTTCTACTGATAAGTCACAACCATTTGGAATGGTATAAGAATTAAGGAATTTTTCAATGAATGCGAACCAAACCTGAATCACGAAATTGGCTAAAAAAGTGAATCTCAAACAGTTTTTTGCTGAATATCTTTTCACTCATTGTATGCCATAATTATAGTAAAAGAAATTTCCGATCGAATAACAAAATAAGAAAAAAATATATTCTGCTCTGAAATTCAATCAAAATCAATGTTTTAGTATTTTTTGTTTTTATTTTAAGTAACATAACATGCAATTCGTCTATCAGTTCAATCAAACAGTTTTTCAATTGGAGTAAAAATTTTTGTTGAATATATTTAACGAATATATTCTCAATAGAAATGAATTTTCAGAATCAAATTTGTTTCGGTTAACGATATAAAAATCCATTGAATTTACAATTTTCCTCAATTATTCAATTTCTCGATTCATAAATATTTAAATATATTTTCATTGAATTGTTATAAAAATTGAATCAAATCTTATTTAATATATAATGAAATAAATTTTCATTTTTATTTGTTTTATACGTTTTATGAGAATTATTTAAAATCAGGAAATTATTTAATTTATTTAAAAGTTTTGTTCATTTGAACAGAAATACAGCTGTAATTGAAATACAAATTAATTTATGTTTATTCTATTGTGGATTGAATTTTGAAATTATCGTTTGAATAAATCTTAAAATCAATAAAATATATAATTTGAATAAAATCTATAATAAAAAATTTATTTAATAATTAAATAAATAAATTATTCTCTGATTGAAAGTCAAAATAAATGTTTAGTTAATATTCTAATAACAAACTCTTAAATCGTTTACAATAAATGAAACCTTTATATCATATACTCTACTCTTATAAACACTTAAACTCAGTCTCTCTTTAATTCATAAATTATTCATTCCTTCTAATAGTCTGACTTTGGCTTCAATTTTATTCACTATTTTTCGCATCTCATCTCTCATTGGTTTCAAAATTATTAAAATTTAATAAATACTATATGAAGTGG
>JAQFYS010000105.1:0-11578 GCA_034694945.1 Carabodes femoralis | reverse complement strand
GTTTTAAGCTCATAGTATTTGACAGCAATTTCTGTTAATTTCTTCATATTCTCGAAATTTCGACTGCATTTGCAGTTTCCCTCCAGAAGTAAACCATATTTTCTGAAATTCTCTAAAATTCTGTTCATTTCTCGTTCAGAATTCAAGTCATTTAATAATTTGAGATAATTTTATTTCAATTCATTGAAAGCCATATCCTTTTGTTGCTTTGAATTCATTTTTAATTCAAACCAATTGAAACCAAAATCAAACGATTGAATGAATGAAAAAATATATTTCAAACGCTTTATATATATAACCCTTTTAGCTTTTATTACAGACAATACATTCTATACTCGATTGAAATATTGATGCTCTTAATATTATAATATTCTATCGTTGATTTATAGATATTTTAGTGCCACTAATAAAGTGATTAGTCTGTAGTCTAATTATAAATTATTCAACTATTAGTCAAATTCTTATTATTATTCAACTATTTGTAGGAATAAATATTATATTGGATTCCAAAAGAGCGCCTCTAAGTTAGGAATCAATTATATATAATTGGATTGTTTTAGTATGCATTGCATAATAGTATTCAATTACTTTTATATTATCAACTCATTCGCCCGAATGGAATCCTATCTAAAAATTAGTGTTTGAAACTAAATCTGTTGCTCTTCTCTACAGTCAAAAGAAGCGACAATTTTTGATAAATTAGTGAATAAATGGTTTAAAACTAAAACTTTAATTAAATTATTGATAGTAATGATGCCATAGTTATGTCAACTCTTCAATCGGACCGATCTTTTAGATACATATAATAACTAAAATAACTTTAGATATTGTTTTTGTACTCTTTATTCGTTTTTGGATTAAAACCATTTCCTTTTGATCCCACTTTTCGTAACTTTTATTTGTAAAACATTTTTTTCGTTTTTATTAAAGTAATTATTGGTTACAAAACTTTTTTTGTAGAGAATACTCGTTCATCGCCGATATGTATATTCAGTCATATATAAAACTTTTGGATACTATTACTATTCAATCGATTTGACCCTATATTTCAACGTTTTTTCGATTTTTCATTTAATATGAATACAGAAATTTTATAAATAATAATTTATACCATTTAGTAATGCAAAGAATTTTATTACAAAAATTGAAAAATCAAAATAAAAAAGATTAAACGACATTAGATTTGATTTGAAGTTTGCTTTTGTTGATCAGATGAAGTGAGACAATCAAAGAATTTAGAGACAGAGAGAACTGAATGTGAGTTAATTGAGCCATAAATATGAATACAATAACAGGAATCGTATATAAATTGTATACAATTAGACACAAATAGATGAGGAATGCGTTGAATCCGATGAAAGCACTAATCAGTAACAGATTATAATCTTTTCGGATAATTCCAAAAATGCCAGAAATGTTTCCAATTATTCCAATTGAAAGTCCCATCACTTCTAATGAGATGGCAATGAATTGATGCAAATGTAGTCTCGAATAATTGAGATACAGATGAAGTGAATAAAGAAATTTAAGGAATTGAACGAATAGAGTGACCCCAAGAAGAATGGTATAAATGGCATTCAATGTGATAATGATTCGCATCACATATATTCTTCGTTTTCCACTCAAATACAAATTAATTATTCGATGCATTTGTTCCCAAAATGATAATCTTTTTACGGCTAATCCTATTTCGGAACTGCTCTTCGATGGCATTATTTAATCAATTGATTTGTAGACAACTTTCAATTAAATAACAAAATTTTTTGAAAATTCTTTAATCGATTTCTTTTGAATTCTTTAAACTTTAGAATATTTGAAAATCTCGAGAATTTTAAGTAATTTTATTGCAAATAAGTTTATTTTTAATATTAAATATTTTGTCTTTTATTTTAATTTAATTCTAATGCAGACATTCATTGATTTAAGAATTAAATATAGAATAAAGTTATTATAAGAGTATAATAAATATAATATTTGTATATTATTTACACAAATGCTTTACAATGAGTTGTGAACTGTCTCTCATGTCATTTGATTTGTGATAATTCAAAAGAATAATTCTTAACTAATATCAAAATATGAATAAATTTAAACTAAACTAAATTATCTAAATATATTAACTATTAAACTACAGTATATTCATTTTAAGTACAGTCAAATCCATTTACAACCAGAAGTTTTCCTCACAAAAGGCTAGTTATAACTTATAACTGAAAGTTTATAATGAAAATCATATATTTGTTCGTAAGTTTAAGCGTTAAATCGTTATAAATTGTCTTCACTCTCAATGTATTGTGAAAATCGATTAATAAAAGAGAAATTATATTATGATTGAAATGAAATTAAGATTATTTGGCACTAAATTATGAATCAATCAATAAATATTTAGTTCAAATGATTGTCAATCAAAAGTTTTTTAACCAGTACATTGTATATCATATGATTTAATACTTGTTCTTGATTTTCATTTGTGCGCCCTTCAAATGTTGCATATGTTTCCAAGAATGCCATTGCATTCCCTGCCAAACATGTTTTCGGCCCTGTTTTGTGAAATAGGGGGCTGTTAGCAGTGCTGAGTGACAGTTATGGAACCACCATCCTCCTATTTGGGGTAACCCAGACACAACTCATTAGTTAGCATATAATTGTTTAGTAGTGGTTTGTCCTATAAAGTAATACCTTTGAGCTTTTGTGCACAGTTGTCATTACTTATTATATTATTATTCCTATCGTGAGTAGAAAACATCGACGAATTGTGGGCAATAAGTGATTGAGCGACTGATGAGTTAGATTGGATGGCATTCCCTAACTATTAGAACAATGAGTAAAATGATTACACAAATGAGTTCTTACATGAAGTTTATAGTTTTGAGCCTCGTTTCCAATTTTAAAACTGTCATAAATAATAGAGACATAGTCGCTGTCGAATGATTCCAAGTCAACCTGCAACATTTGATCCGAGTTTGCCGTTAGTTTATGTATATTCTCTAATCCAATCCAAAACTCTCCGGATTCTAAGTTTCCGAACCCATTCTTATATCCGTTCCAGTCCTGTTCAAAACTTATTTTATGCCTACTTTTGCCAAAATCTCCGCGCCTTAGGATTACCTGTAAATTATATCACTTTTTTAGACAATTTTTATTATTTAGATGTGAGCCAAGCCTACAGTCCAACCGCCCTCGTTGTCAGTCATATCGCAGTAGACTCTTAGAGGACGAAAATTTGAGACATATATTACATAAACGCCGTCACAATCGGCACCACTTCTTCTAAGTTCAGCGCAATTTTTAGGGGATAACAGGTCTGATGAGTGCTTACATCCAGCTCTACCGGTTGCCCTCTCAACTGGAGTTATACTGTTTCGAGAAGGCATATACATCTGATCACTACTACTGTTGACAATAATCGGGGAACCACTCAGAGGTGGAATACTTCGTCCGTTATTATTGTTATTAACGTTTGTATTGGTGTTTGAATTAGTGTTTGTATTACATGAAGTCATATACTCTTGAATTTTACTTTCAATTACTGTCATTTCATTTTCTATCAGAACACTCATCGATTGGTATTGAGATTCCATTTCCTGTCTGAGAACCGTTAAGTTGACATCTGGACACTGATTAGAAGGAGTGAAGTCTCTACTGGATGTTGGAATGAAAGGACTAAACGCGACATCGCTTTTGTCTGACTGTTGAGTGGTTTGAGTTTTGCTCAGACATTCATCTCTAACGTTAAGCATTTCGAGATTTATATTATCTAAAGAAGTCATCGTCTCTTTTCCTATTCTTATTATATTAGATAATTGTTGAACTATAGAGGTCTCCAAAACACTCATCTGTTCCAACAGTTTCTTCTGAACGGCTTCTATAGGATCAGAATCTTCGTTATCTCCGTTTCCAATATATCCAGTGGAACGACCTTTCAATAAAATGGTCACATCTTTGCTCAGTTCATAAGTATCGCTAATGATATTCATAATTTTTCTGAGTTTTCCATCAGTTTCTGAATCGATTCGTTGAACTTCTGTAGCAATTTTTATGACATTTTCTGTAATCGAATTGATCTTATTATTCATCGATTCTTCAATAGTTTTGATCTTAGAGTCGAGTCGATCGAGTTTTTCATCCAAATATCTATTATTCAATTTGTTGTGTTCTTCCGAATCGATTATCTTTTCCACTCTATTAGACATTAAATTCATACTATTGTCAAAAGTGGAAAACTTTTGTTCAATCCTTTCAATTGAAGTCCACATCAAATTAACTGTTTTCTGGATGTCTTCCATCATATCCCGTTTGCGGCCTTTTTGACATCGGATTAGTCGAAAATTGGACACAAAACTAATTGTTAGAATAAAAACACTGATATCTTCTAATTTCATTTTTGGTTACTATTTGTTCGACAAAATGAGAATTTTTTATAAAAAAGTTTAATCAATGATTACTAATATAAACATAAAGTTATGTCAAAATTTTCCCTTCATTTGGGAAGAACTCTATTAATTCTGTACTGAATTCTATACTATTCAATACTTAGTAAAGTTTAGGAAATTAGAAAATTATTGAATTTCGATTTGTAATCAGTTTTAGGGGTCCTTCACATTAAACCATGTTTAGTGTCATTTGTGAACTTCGTTATGTTTGCACATACTCTTCATTTCAGATTCAAATTATGATAATAATATTAAAGAATTTGATTTTATTATATCAGAAAACTTTTTTGGCAAACAAAATGACGAACCATTATCTGAGATGACGTTCACTATCTGACTGCTCTGTGATGAGGTTGAAAACTTTGACCATACCTTCACTGCTTTAACCAAACTTCATATTATGATAGGTCCCAATCATAGGTTGTATCCAATCTCACAATTTGCTACAAATAATTGGTTGAAAGGGCACTCGTTGTCAATGTTTTATCAATTATTTGTGTTTTTCAAAACACTAAAAACTAATGCAAATCTGCAGAATATAAAAGCACACAAACTATAAATACTCCATAGTTTAGCTCTTATAAGAAAAATCAGATATGAATTATTGGCTGAACTGGGAATCAATACATCTGTAACTTCAATGCCATTAGTTTTTTCCATAAATTAGTTGCTCATTAAGTCATTGTTTAGGATATAAAGGAATTGATTTAATCATTTGAATATCGCGAATAAAATTATAGTTCCGTAACGTTGGAACAGAAGCTAAAGTTATAACAAGTTATTAATTATTATTTTATTGAGTAATAATTAATTCTTTATTGGAAGAAAATATCAGTTTTATTAATAGGAACTTACAATTACTGAAAGGAAAAAACAAATCCAATCTCTAGTGAACATTAAGAAAATTCATAATCAAATCAATGAAATCAAATTAATAAAGTATGGGTTAGAAACAAACAAAAACTTTTTTTATAAGCCATAAATGTTATAATTATAAGGAAATAATAATCTTTAGTTTTAGAGCTTATTTACATTGGATTGCATTTGGAATGCTTTTAAGCGTTTGATTATAAATTACAAATTAATTAAAAAAGTTTATAAAAAACAGATATTGAATATTAAATTGGAGTTTCAATGTTTTCTGGTTTCGCCTGAATCTGAGCCAACTTTTCGCCCTTTTTGAGGCCAATTGCAAACGCATAGACACGAGAATCGATTATAATTCCTCTTTTGTTGTATTCGTTGAGACGATCCAAGAGACCATTGATGGGCACCTGATGTACTTCGATGTCAGTATGTTTTTCATTGTGATGGCCATTAATAAAGCCGTTCTTAATTGGGTCGTCGCCATCGATAACCACAGACACTAACCTTATCTTTCCGTCACATAATTCTATTATTTAAAAACATTTTTTCAGAATTTATTGAGATATTAAGAATCCAATTAAATACAGACCTGGATCGTCTCAACGAATACAACAAAAGAGGAATTATAATCGATTCTCGTGTCTATGCGTTTGCAATTGGCCTCAAAAAGGGCGAAAAGTTGGCTCAGATTCAGGCGAAACCAGAAAACATTGAAACTCCAATTTAATATTCAATATCTGTTTTTTATAAACTTTTTTAATTAATTTGTAATTTATAATCAAACGCTTAAAAGCATTCCAAATGCAATCCAATGTAAATAAGCTCTAAAACTAAAGATTATTATTTCCTTATAATTATAACATTTATGGCTTATAAAAAAAGTTTTTGTTTGTTTCTAACCCATACTTTATTAATTTGATTTCATTGATTTGATTATGAATTTTCTTAATGTTCACTAGAGATTGGATTTGTTTTTTCCTTTCAGTAATTGTAAGTTCCTATTAATAAAACTGATATTTTCTTCCAATAAAGAATTAATTATTACTCAATAAAATAATAATTAATAACTTGTTATAACTTTAGCTTCTGTTCCAACGTTACGGAACTATAATTTTATTCGCGATATTCAAATGATTAAATCAATTCCTTTATATCCTAAACAATGACTTAATGAGCAACTAATTTATGGAAAAAACTAATGGCATTGAAGTTACAGATGTATTGATTCCCAGTTCAGCCAATAATTCATATCTGATTTTTCTTATAAGAGCTAAACTATGGAGTATTTATAGTTTGTGTGCTTTTATATTCTGCAGATTTGCATTAGTTTTTAGTGTTTTGAAAAACACAAATAATTGATAAAACATTGACAACGAGTGCCCTTTCAACCAATTATTTGTAGCAAATTGTGAGATTGGATACAACCTATGATTGGGACCTATCATAATATGAAGTTTGGTTAAAGCAGTGAAGGTATGGTCAAAGTTTTCAACCTCATCACAGAGCAGTCAGATAGTGAACGTCATCTCAGATAATGGTTCGTCATTTTGTTTGCCAAAAAAGTTTTCTGATATAATAAAATCAAATTCTTTAATATTATTATCATAATTTGAATCTGAAATGAAGAGTATGTGCAAACATAACGAAGTTCACAAATGACACTAAACATGGTTTAATGTGAAGGACCCCTAAAACTGATTACAAATCGAAATTCAATAATTTTCTAATTTCCTAAACTTTACTAAGTATTGAATAGTATAGAATTCAGTACAGAATTAATAGAGTTCTTCCCAAATGAAGGGAAAATTTTGACATAACTTTATGTTTATATTAGTAATCATTGATTAAACTTTTTTATAAAAAATTCTCATTTTGTCGAACAAATAGTAACCAAAAATGAAATTAGAAGATATCAGTGTTTTTATTCTAACAATTAGTTTTGTGTCCAATTTTCGACTAATCCGATGTCAAAAAGGCCGCAAACGGGATATGATGGAAGACATCCAGAAAACAGTTAATTTGATGTGGACTTCAATTGAAAGGATTGAACAAAAGTTTTCCACTTTTGACAATAGTATGAATTTAATGTCTAATAGAGTGGAAAAGATAATCGATTCGGAAGAACACAACAAATTGAATAATAGATATTTGGATGAAAAACTCGATCGACTCGACTCTAAGATCAAAACTATTGAAGAATCGATGAATAATAAGATCAATTCGATTACAGAAAATGTCATAAAAATTGCTACAGAAGTTCAACGAATCGATTCAGAAACTGATGGAAAACTCAGAAAAATTATGAATATCATTAGCGATACTTATGAACTGAGCAAAGATGTGACCATTTTATTGAAAGGTCGTTCCACTGGATATATTGGAAACGGAGATAACGAAGATTCTGATCCTATAGAAGCCGTTCAGAAGAAACTGTTGGAACAGATGAGTGTTTTGGAGACCTCTATAGTTCAACAATTATCTAATATAATAAGAATAGGAAAAGAGACGATGACTTCTTTAGATAATATAAATCTCGAAATGCTTAACGTTAGAGATGAATGTCTGAGCAAAACTCAAACCACTCAACAGTCAGACAAAAGCGATGTCGCGTTTAGTCCTTTCATTCCAACATCCAGTAGAGACTTCACTCCTTCTAATCAGTGTCCAGATGTCAACTTAACGGTTCTCAGACAGGAAATGGAATCTCAATACCAATCGATGAGTGTTCTGATAGAAAATGAAATGACAGTAATTGAAAGTAAAATTCAAGAGTATATGACTTCATGTAATACAAACACTAATTCAAACACCAATACAAACGTTAATAACAATAATAACGGACGAAGTATTCCACCTCTGAGTGGTTCCCCGATTATTGTCAACAGTAGTAGTGATCAGATGTATATGCCTTCTCGAAACAGTATAACTCCAGTTGAGAGGGCAACCGGTAGAGCTGGATGTAAGCACTCATCAGACCTGTTATCCCCTAAAAATTGCGCTGAACTTAGAAGAAGTGGTGCCGATTGTGACGGCGTTTATGTAATATATGTCTCAAATTTTCGTCCTCTAAGAGTCTACTGCGATATGACTGACAACGAGGGCGGTTGGACTGTAGGCTTGGCTCACATCTAAATAATAAAAATTGTCTAAAAAAGTGATATAATTTACAGGTAATCCTAAGGCGCGGAGATTTTGGCAAAAGTAGGCATAAAATAAGTTTTGAACAGGACTGGAACGGATATAAGAATGGGTTCGGAAACTTAGAATCCGGAGAGTTTTGGATTGGATTAGAGAATATACATAAACTAACGGCAAACTCGGATCAAATGTTGCAGGTTGACTTGGAATCATTCGACAGCGACTATGTCTCTATTATTTATGACAGTTTTAAAATTGGAAACGAGGCTCAAAACTATAAACTTCATGTAAGAACTCATTTGTGTAATCATTTTACTCATTGTTCTAATAGTTAGGGAATGCCATCCAATCTAACTCATCAGTCGCTCAATCACTTATTGCCCACAATTCGTCGATGTTTTCTACTCACGATAGGAATAATAATATAATAAGTAATGACAACTGTGCACAAAAGCTCAAAGGTATTACTTTATAGGACAAACCACTACTAAACAATTATATGCTAACTAATGAGTTGTGTCTGGGTTACCCCAAATAGGAGGATGGTGGTTCCATAACTGTCACTCAGCACTGCTAACAGCCCCCTATTTCACAAAACAGGGCCGAAAACATGTTTGGCAGGGAATGCAATGGCATTCTTGGAAACATATGCAACATTTGAAGGGCGCACAAATGAAAATCAAGAACAAGTATTAAATCATATGATATACAATGTACTGGTTAAAAAACTTTTGATTGACAATCATTTGAACTAAATATTTATTGATTGATTCATAATTTAGTGCCAAATAATCTTAATTTCATTTCAATCATAATATAATTTCTCTTTTATTAATCGATTTTCACAATACATTGAGAGTGAAGACAATTTATAACGATTTAACGCTTAAACTTACGAACAAATATATGATTTTCATTATAAACTTTCAGTTATAAGTTATAACTAGCCTTTTGTGAGGAAAACTTCTGGTTGTAAATGGATTTGACTGTACTTAAAATGAATATACTGTAGTTTAATAGTTAATATATTTAGATAATTTAGTTTAGTTTAAATTTATTCATATTTTGATATTAGTTAAGAATTATTCTTTTGAATTATCACAAATCAAATGACATGAGAGACAGTTCACAACTCATTGTAAAGCATTTGTGTAAATAATATACAAATATTATATTTATTATACTCTTATAATAACTTTATTCTATATTTAATTCTTAAATCAATGAATGTCTGCATTAGAATTAAATTAAAATAAAAGACAAAATATTTAATATTAAAAATAAACTTATTTGCAATAAAATTACTTAAAATTCTCGAGATTTTCAAATATTCTAAAGTTTAAAGAATTCAAAAGAAATCGATTAAAGAATTTTCAAAAAATTTTGTTATTTAATTGAAAGTTGTCTACAAATCAATTGATTAAATAATGCCATCGAAGAGCAGTTCCGAAATAGGATTAGCCGTAAAAAGATTATCATTTTGGGAACAAATGCATCGAATAATTAATTTGTATTTGAGTGGAAAACGAAGAATATATGTGATGCGAATCATTATCACATTGAATGCCATTTATACCATTCTTCTTGGGGTCACTCTATTCGTTCAATTCCTTAAATTTCTTTATTCACTTCATCTGTATCTCAATTATTCGAGACTACATTTGCATCAATTCATTGCCATCTCATTAGAAGTGATGGGACTTTCAATTGGAATAATTGGAAACATTTCTGGCATTTTTGGAATTATCCGAAAAGATTATAATCTGTTACTGATTAGTGCTTTCATCGGATTCAACGCATTCCTCATCTATTTGTGTCTAATTGTATACAATTTATATACGATTCCTGTTATTGTATTCATATTTATGGCTCAATTAACTCACATTCAGTTCTCTCTGTCTCTAAATTCTTTGATTGTCTCACTTCATCTGATCAACAAAAGCAAACTTCAAATCAAATCTAATGTCGTTTAATCTTTTTTATTTTGATTTTTCAATTTTTGTAATAAAATTCTTTGCATTACTAAATGGTATAAATTATTATTTATAAAATTTCTGTATTCATATTAAATGAAAAATCGAAAAAACGTTGAAATATAGGGTCAAATCGATTGAATAGTAATAGTATCCAAAAGTTTTATATATGACTGAATATACATATCGGCGATGAACGAGTATTCTCTACAAAAAAAGTTTTGTAACCAATAATTACTTTAATAAAAACGAAAAAAATGTTTTACAAATAAAAGTTACGAAAAGTGGGATCAAAAGGAAATGGTTTTAATCCAAAAACGAATAAAGAGTACAAAAACAATATCTAAAGTTATTTTAGTTATTATATGTATCTAAAAGATCGGTCCGATTGAAGAGTTGACATAACTATGGCATCATTACTATCAATAATTTAATTAAAGTTTTAGTTTTAAACCATTTATTCACTAATTTATCAAAAATTGTCGCTTCTTTTGACTGTAGAGAAGAGCAACAGATTTAGTTTCAAACACTAATTTTTAGATAGGATTCCATTCGGGCGAATGAGTTGATAATATAAAAGTAATTGAATACTATTATGCAATGCATACTAAAACAATCCAATTATATATAATTGATTCCTAACTTAGAGGCGCTCTTTTGGAATCCAATATAATATTTATTCCTACAAATAGTTGAATAATAATAAGAATTTGACTAATAGTTGAATAATTTATAATTAGACTACAGACTAATCACTTTATTAGTGGCACTAAAATATCTATAAATCAACGATAGAATATTATAATATTAAGAGCATCAATATTTCAATCGAGTATAGAATGTATTGTCTGTAATAAAAGCTAAAAGGGTTATATATATAAAGCGTTTGAAATATATTTTTTCATTCATTCAATCGTTTGATTTTGGTTTCAATTGGTTTGAATTAAAAATGAATTCAAAGCAACAAAAGGATATGGCTTTCAATGAATTGAAATAAAATTATCTCAAATTATTAAATGACTTGAATTCTGAACGAGAAATGAACAGAATTTTAGAGAATTTCAGAAAATATGGTTTACTTCTGGAGGGAAACTGCAAATGCAGTCGAAATTTCGAGAATATGAAGAAATTAACAGAAATTGCTGTCAAATACTATGAGCTTAAAAC